>CM077170.1:9748894-9936394 GCA_039654105.1 Coreius guichenoti
TACAACAGAGGCCTTAACAGCAGTTTTAATTCCCTCATGGGCCTTCATGAAAATTTAATTACAAACAATAAAAGTTCAGCAGAAAAGAGAGCTAAATGTTCTGCTACTATGTACTGTAATTGCACACTAGAACAGTGCAGTTAAATTGTGAAAGTTTCAGTCATCATAACTAAATGTGTTGATGTGCTGCACACTAGAAGAAAATGGCCTTTTGTTCAGTTGTCCTTTTCCTTTAACCGTTCATCAGGATCACTTTTAATTATATATCATGTTAATGTCTCTCCTTTTTGCCTCCGCTGGAAGCTTTTTTAAATCGTTATCACTTTGTTCGTTTTCCGTGGAGAGAGCAGGATAGAAATTACACTAAACTCTCAACACAATCACCTTTAAAATGAGCTGCAATTAAAAAGTGCTGTAATGTGGCCCTCATCTACATTAGTACACTTACAATTACCATGTCATGAACTTTGAGGCTGCATGAAAGTTGCATGGACCGTGTTAAAAGATGACAGCCTGCTGGGAAGGGACTAGTTTTTCCTTAGGATGTCAGTATTCAAATCCGACGAGATTAAATCATAGTGGGATTTTTTTCCCCCCATTTAACCTTGGAAAAAAAATTCTCCTGATTTTGAATAGAAATAGAAATAGAAATCTAAGAAATCTTCTTTTGTTTGGATAGGGATATTAATGATAGGACGTGTTTCACTAAAACACATTTGGTCGTCTTTCTGTACAACATACAGTGGGGAGAACAAGTATTTGATACACTGCCGATTTTGCAGGTTTTCCTACTTACAAAGCATGTAGAGGTCTGTAATTTTTATCATAGGTACACTTCAACTGTGAGAGACGGAATCTAAAAATCCAGAAAATCACATTGTATGATTTTTAAATAATTAATTTGCATTTTATTGCATGACATAAGTATTTGATCACCTACCAACCAGTAAGAATTCAGGCTCTCACAGACCTGTTCGTTTTTCTTTAAGAAGCCCTCCTGTTCTCCACTCATTACCTGTATTAACTGCACCTGTTTGAACTCGTTACCTGTATAAAAGACACCTGTCCACACACTCAATCAAACAGACTCCAACCTCTCCACAATGGCCAAGACCAGAGAGCTGTGTAAGGACATCAGGGATAAAATTGTAGAACTGCACAAGGCTGGGATGGGCTACAGGACAATAGGCAAGCAGCTTGGTGAGAAGGCAACAACTGTTGGCGCAATTATTAGAAAATGGAAGAAGTTCAAGATGACGGTCAATCTCCCTTGGTCTGGGGCACCATGCAAGATCTCACCTCGTGGGGCATCAATGATCATGAGGAAGGTGAGGGATCAGCCCAGAACTACACGGCAGGACCTGGTCAATGACCTGAAGAGAGCTGGGACCACAGTCTCAAAGAAAACCATTAGTAACACACTACGCCGTCATGGATTAAAATCCTGCAGCGCATGCAAGGTTCCCCTGCTCAAGCCAGCGCATGTCCAGGCCCGTCTGAAGTTTGCCAATGACCATCTGGATGATCCAGAGGAGGAATGGGAGAAGGTCATGTGGTCTGAGGAGACAAAAATAGAGCTTTTTGGTCTAAACTCCACTCGCCGTGTTTGGAGGAAGAAGAAGGATGAGTACAACCCCAAGAACACCATCCCAACCGTGAAGCATGGAGCTGGAAACATCATTCTTTGGGGATGCTTTTCTGCAAAGGGGACAGGACGACTGCACCGTATTGAGGGGAGGATGGATGGGGCCATGTATCGCGAGATCTTGGCCAACAACCTCCTTCCCTCAGTAAGAGCATTGAAGATGGGTCGTGGCTGGGTCTTCCAGCATGACAACGACCCGAAACACACAGCGAGGGCAACTAAGGAGTGGCTCCGTAAGAAGCATCTCAAGGTCCTGGAGTGGCCTAGACAGTCTCCAGACCTGAACCCAATTGAAAATCTTTGGAGGGAGCTGAAAGTCCGTATTGCCCAGCGACAGCCCCGAAACCTGAAGGATCTGGAGAAGGTCTGTATGGAGGAGTGGGCCAAAATCCCTGCTGCAGTGTGTGCAAACCTGGTCAAGAACTACAGGAAACGTATGATCTCTGTAATTGCAAACAAAGGTTTCTGTACCAAATACTAAGTTCTGCTTTTCTGATGTATCAAATACTTATGTCATGCAATAAAATGCAAATTAATTACTTAAAAATCATACAATGTGATTTTCTGGATTTTTGTTTTAGATTCCGTCACTCACAGTTGAAGAGTACCTATGATAAAAATTACAGACTTCTACATGCTTTGTAAGTGGGCAAACCTGCAAAATCGGCAGTGTATCAAATACTTGTTCTCCCCACTGTATTTATTACTCTATTGTCCTATATTTCTAAATAATAAATGCCACTGGTCTGATATTTTATGTAATGCAAAGACATTCATACATTAAGTGTGGCTTACGTGTAATACTTTCTGGGGCAACTATTTATCCTATGCTTGCAATATTAGAGGTGGCATAATCAATTGTTTTGCCTAAAGCTAGTTCGCAAAAGGAAAATACGGATACACAATCTTCTTAGTGTTAGTAATGAGCACACAGACACTTAGGCTTTAAGCATGTGTTTAAAAACAGGGCCTAATATACAGGGAAATATTATATACTTGAGTATGTCATGAAGCGCTAACATTTTTTTGTTTGTTTCCAGTTTCCGTTACTTCCGTTTGTTTCCAATCCCTGTTAATAACTGATCAATTATTAAATTAAGAGCAATATAAAACTCTATAAAAGAGTTTGAGGTGCTGTGTTTGAATATAAACTCAAAAAGCTGTTTATATACTTATGAGAACTTGTTCTTAGCATTATTAAAGACAACAAAGTTATGAAAAAAACAACACATTTACCTACTCATTTTGAACTAGATTTGTGCAAGCACAAAATCCTGTTATCATACATTTGAGGTGGGAAAAAAATTAGGTCATAAAATGAAGGTGGATCTGTGAATAGCAAATAGATACAGAAAAAGTGCAGCGGCCAATTTAAAAGCAGACCTCAGGGCGTTTGTTTATTCATGGGTCTGAGTCCTAATTAGACTCTTGCCTCCTTAGCCAAAGAAAAGAGAGAGAAAGAGAGAGCATGAAGCAAATTTATAAGTCCCAAAGAAATACGGATCGTCAGCACACACCACTCGAGTACAATTAAACATTTAGCCAGGGCTAAAATGTATAAGTCAGTGTAGAAATTAGGAAGAATCTTTTTTTTTTCCACAATCCTTGCCATATCAACGTGTCCAAATTACAAATTTTCTTTTTTGTTTATTTGCAAAGTGTTTAATTGAGATGAGGACCAAATGTAAACTCACATCTGGTCACATACATTTGATAGCTGGTCAACACTACCACAATCACCCAACCGGAAGAATAACTCTGTTTAAGTTATTTAAACCAGTGATGTCCAAGTACTCAAAAGCCCAGTTAAAATGGTTACATTTTGGGCTGGAATAAGGTTTTTATTTTAAGTATATGGAGATTATATGGAAATTAAAGCAATGCAAGAATTATCAGTTTACTATGAACAACCTCAATAAATACACTTTTTGTGCTGTTGCCCCTATCTTGTTCTAATGTTTTTTGGTGCTACATGTACTCTTATATTTGTGCATTTCCTTACAAAAACTTAGTCTAACTTTGTCAGTGTTACCACTCTTTCATGAGCACCAGATTCAAGGACTTTTTAAAGCACCTTTTATTTTATATCAAGCACAATAAAGACAATAAAGGTGGGTTTGTTACTGCCAATCTGGAGAGTATCAAAGACCTACTATACCTGAGTCTGTCATTACTACAGTAATGTTAAGGGGTATATGACCTTTTCAAAATCCAATGAGGAGAGACATTTATTTCACACTGGTTTTAGTTTTCTTTTCTTTTTTTATGAACTATTACTTGATTATATCATTAAAATATAGGGAGAATATTATATGAATTTTGCAATGAAATGAAATACGTATAAAGGTAATTGTTAGGCATTAAAAAATCATAATTAATTGTTAACCACCTATACAGGATATCTGCAGGGTTTTTAAAAATCAATTTTAAGGCTTTTTTAACACATAAACATAAACATCCTAAACCACAAAATGACTGATTTCAACAAAAGTTTAAATATAATACAAGTTTTGAGAAATATTTTTATAAAAATATAGCCTATATAATTTTTTTTTTTATAAAAAACACATTTCAGACTTTAAAAAAAATAATTGGGTCAACATTATAATTGTACATATTAATTTCAAATATGATTATATATAATATTATAGATGCTTTATTATTCTACATTGAAAATGTATTATTCTACATTGATTTTGAAAGCACATTAGCTCCTTATCAATCCACCAGTTAACATTTACAACGCTGTATGCATGTAAGCTGTTTGAGAAAAAAAAAAAAGGATCGATCTTCACATTGGTCTGAACAAAAACTTTTCACAGACTTTCCAGGCCTTGAATCCATGTGTCTGAAATTCAAGTACTTTCAAGAAGCATGGGAACCCTGCTGCTTGCACACATTTGTCATCCAGCAGAATAACATGAAATACTTTTTCATTCACTTGAGACCCCTGAGAACCTGAGGCAGGACTGTTTATATCAACTTTTGGTTGGGAGGAAAAAAAAAAAAAAAAAATTCACCAATGCCACTGAACACAGATAGAGGGGATGTTTCCTTACCCTATTATTGAAATGCTTGCCTTAAAAAGTATTTACCCAGTATTTCCTGTGAAGGTGGGATGATGAGGGTAGTGTCATCTGTTGACATGCCACCACCCGCCTCAATTTTCCGGAGTCGTTCTCTCAAGCGCTGACACTCCACCCTCAGCTGTTCCACATCTTCAGCACGCTGCTGCTTTGCAATGCTGGTCGGGTTCATTTGCAAGTGGATCACCTTTGTCTTCACAGGGTCATAGTCTCCCTAATGCATAGGAAAGATGTTAAAAGAATCAGAAAATTAACTATAAATTTTATTAAATCAAAGAGGAAAGAGTTTATAAAACTTTTAAACAAACTGAGTCTTCCAAAGAAAAGAGTGCAGACAATAGGCCTCAATGTAAAGCTAATTACCATTCCTTTTTAATCATTTTGGCATGTAAAACCATTGTAGTTGTAGACTCTGAACAAACAAATTAACATTAAAATAAAAGTAAAAAATAAATAAATAAAAGGACAAAAACCTGAAAAGACACAATGGAAGAAGTCTGGAAACATAACATGCTGTTTTCTAAAATCCTTAAAATATCCAATCTGAACATCAGTGCTTTTGAATTGTATTTTGTTTTCATAAGCATCCAAATTCTTCAATCAAATGAAAAAAATGCCAAATGAAGAAAACACTCATTAGCACTTTAGGACAAAACAGTTATCTGAAAAAATTACCTGAAAAGAAATAAGTTTGTTAAGTGAGAGATGTTACTAAGGTGGGTCCAATAGCTCATTCATTGAGCCAATACATAAACTTTTGCAGTAGTTCAACAGTCTATGATTGAAAACAAGTTACCATGAAGTTTAAAATCAAGTCCAATTTTGTCTGAAGGATTCACCGTGTAAAAAAATACATTTATCCGAATTACCCTCCAAACAAAAGTGCCAAAGAAGTGATAGTTCATCCCTGTCTGAGACGAAAGGCTTTATCTTCTGGAACGATTCTTCATTTGGGTGTAAAACTTCAGGGGTTTAAAAGCCATTACTGAGCCTTCTGGTGAATTAAGGGCCCCATCAAAGAATAATGCCCCGATCTGAACATCTCATTACTGAGCAAATTACATCACCCTGAGCTGAAGACAGAAAAGCTGAGAAGAGAAATAGAGACTGAGGGGTAAGGAAGAGATGATGTAACTGCAGAACAGAAGGGGATAAAAGAACAGAAACAACTAGAATTACTAAAAATTAAAGATTTTGTTAATGTGTTACATGTGAAGCTGGGGAGAAAGGGTAACACTAACAAACTCAGAAATGCCAAAATAAATGGTACTCATACAAAGTCAATAATATACATTTTATTTTAATTAGGTTTAATTATAATCCTGTCAAAAAAAAAAAAAATGAATAAATAAATAAATAACTGTAAACAAGATTTATTTAAGAAATACTTGACATTATTGTTTCACCATTAACAATTTCACCATTATTGCTATGGACTACTGAAATGCTAGTATCGTGACAACGCTAATGGGTTGTACAGGTGACAACTCCATGCGTACATCTCTCTAACCTTCAAGATGAATATAATACAGCTTGAATCATCAATGACTCATGGACAACAATAAAAAGATATGAACAAAAGCAAAGGTTGGCAATCCTTGGGCCAAAAATAAACCATCTTAAAACCGACAAGTGTGGAGTGGGTTGATATTATTAACTATATGTGTGTGAAGTCACTTATTCTTACTGTGACACTTGAAGCGTCATAGATAATGGATAGAAGAAGACTATAAATATTAGAGCCAAAGTCTGAGTCTACATTAAGAAGACTGAGTGATTGAGAGAGCAGGACGAATGAGTGACGCAGCTCTTGGATTCCAGACTTTTCAGTTTGTTTTGGGCTGGCACCAGCGTTGAGATCTAATGGAGCATATCTGACTGCATTTCAGCCCACTGATCTGAAATTACAGTAAAAAAGGCCAAAAATGATGTCCAGAGGGGATATTTGTTTTAATCACCCTATAAGCTTGATTAATCAAAACATAAGGAAAATATTTTATATTTTTTAAATATTTTAAATAAGGGAAATATCTGAAATGCAATTTACAAACCCGATTCCAAAAAAGTTGGGACACTGTACAAATTGTGAATAAAAAAGGAATGCAATAATTTACAAATCTCATAAACTTATATTTTATTCACAATAGAATATAGATAACATATCAAATGTTGAAAGTGAGACATTTTGAAATGTCATGCCAAATATTGGCTCATTTTGGATTTCATGAGAGCTACACATTCCAAAAAAGTTGGGACAGGTAGCAATAAGAGGCCGGAAAAGTTAAATGTACATATAAGGAACAGCTGGAGGACCAATTTGCAACTTATTAGGTCAATTGGCAACATGATTGGGTATAAAAAGAGCCTCTCAGAGTGGCAGTGTCTCTCAGAAGTCAAGATGGGCAGAGGATCACCAATTCCCCCAATGCTGCGGCGAAAAATAGTGGAGCAATATCAGAAAGGAGTTTCTCAGAGAAAAATTGCAGAGTTTGAAGTTATCATCATCATCTACAGTGCATAATATCATCCAAAGATTCAGAGAATCTGGAACAATCTCTGTGCGTAAGGGTCAAGGCCGGAAAACCATACTGGATGCCCGTGATCTTCGGGCCCTTAGACGGCACTGCATCACATACAGGAATGCTACTGTAATGGAAATCACAACATGGGCTCAGGAATACTTCCAGAAAACATTGTCGGTGAACACAATCCACCGTGCCATTCGCCGTTGCCGGCTAAAACTCTATAGGTCAAAAAAGAAGCCATATCTAAACATGATCCAGAAGCGCAGGCGTTTTCTCTGGGCCAAGGCTCATTTAAAATGGACTGTGGCAAAGTGGAAAACTGTTCTGTGGTCAGACTAATCAAAATTTGAAGTTCTTTTTTGGAAAACTGGGACGCCATGTCATCCGGACTAAAGAGGACAAGGACAACCCAAGTTGTTATCAGCGCTCAGTTCAGAAGCCTGCATCTCTGATGGTATGGGGTTGCATGAGTGTGTGTGGCATGGGCAGCTTACACATCTGGAAAGGCACCATCAATGCTGAAAGGTATATCCAAGTTCTAGAACAACATATGCTCCCATCCAGACGTCGTCTCTTTCAGGGAAGACCTTGCATTTTCCAACATGACAATGCCAGACCACATACTGCATCAATTACAACATCATGGCTGTGTAGAAGAAGGATCCGGGTACTGAAATGGCCAGCCTGCAGTCCAGATCTTTCACCCATAGAAAACATTTGGCGCATCATAAAGAGGAAGATGCGACCAAGAAGACCTAAGACAGTTGAGCAACTAGAAGCCTGTATTAGACAAGAATGGGACAACATTCCTATTCCTAAACTTGAGCAACTTGTCTCCTCAGTCCCCAGACGTTTGCAGACTGTTATAAAAAGAAGAGGGGATACCACACAGTGGTAAACATGGCCTTGTCCCAACTTTTTTGAGATGTGTTGATGCCATGAAATTTAAAATCAACTTATTTTTCCCTTAAAATGATACATTTTCTCAGTTTAAACATTTGATATGTCATCTATGTTGTATTCTGAATAAAATATTGAAATTTGAAACTTCCACATCATTGCATTCTGTTTTTATTCACAATTTGTACAGTGTCCCAACTTTTTTGGAATCGGGTTTGTACTATGCAAAAAAAAAAAGCATAGAAAAACAAAAATCTCACAGGAAAAGGCATTAACAACAACATTTGCAGTTATTAATATTTTGTTGGTGCTCCGTTGTTTTTGCATGTTCACAGTTTATTTTTCTTTGTATGTCCACACAATTGCATGTTTAATTGTGTTATCACAAATAAAACTATTGACTAAGGACAATTACGCAATATGCTTACAAAATCTCTAACAAATTTTAATAATATTTGAATAAAGGGTGAAGACATCAAGTTTCCTAAATCACTTCTGACCACTACTGTAAGTGTTTTGCAATATTACTTTAATATGTTTTTCAGTGATTTGAAGAGGACTTGTAAGTATGTGAAGATTTGCTGGCAAACACAATATGGCCTCAAGTGCCGATTTAGGCTTTGGAGAAGAAACACATATACCTGAGTTACTGTGGAAACCAGAGGCAACGCAAGTGTGGCTGTGCATGAACACACACACACACACACACACACACACAGCTAGTCTCAAACTGAGACTTCTTCAATTAGACCAGCAAAAAAGTCATGTTAGTTAAGGAACAGAGGGAGTTTGAGTTGACTGAACCTTTGAAAAAAGCAGTTTAATGAAGAAAAAAAAATGCTTTCATACTCAAGGTAACAAAATTACCTCACCTACAGCATGTAAAAATGAAAAATGGAGCTTTAGTATCTGACCTAGCAAAAAACACTGTGAATTTGTATAGATACAGTGGGGAGAACAAGTATTTGATACACTGCCGATTTTGCAGGTTTTCCTACTTACAAAGCATGTAGAAGTCTGTAATTTTTATCATAGGTACACTTCAACTGTGAGTGACGGAATCTAAAACAAAAATCCAGAAAATCACCTTGTATGATTTTTAAATAATTAATTTGCATTTTATTGCATGACATAAGTATTTGATCACTTACCAACCAGTAAGAATTCCGGCTCTCACAGACCTGTTAGTTTTTCTTTAAGAAGCCCTCCTGTTCTCCACTCATTACCTGTTTTAACTGCACCTGTTTGAACTCGTTACCTGTATAAAAGACACCTGTCCACACACTCAATCAAACAGACTCCAACCTCTCCACAATGGCCAAGACCAGAGAGCTGTGTAAGGACATCAGGGATAAAATTGTAGAACTGCACAAGGCTGGGATGGGCTAAAGGACAATAGGCAAGCAGCTTGGTGAGAAGGCAACAACTGTTGGCGCAATTATTAGAAAATGGAAGAAGTTCAAGATGACGGTCAATCTCCCTCGGTCTAGGGCACCATGCAAGATCTCACCTCGTGGGGCATCAATGATCATGAGGAAGGTGAGGGATCAGCCCAGAACTACACGGCAGGACCTGGTCAATGACCTAAAGAGAGCTGGGACCACAGTCTCAAAGAAAACCATTAGTAACAGACTACGCCGTCATGGATTAAAATCCTGCAGTGCACGCAAGGTCCCCCTACTCAAGCCAGCGCATGTCCAGGCCCGTCTGAAGTTTGCCAATGACCATCTGGATGATCCAGAGGAGGAATGGGAGAAGGTCATGTGGTCTGATGAGACAAAAATAGAGCTTTTTGGTCTAAACTCCACTCGCCGTGTTTGAAGGAAGAAGGATGAGTACAACCCCAAGAACACCATCCCAACCGCGAAGCATGGAGGTGGAAACATCATTCCTTGGGGATGCTTTTCTGCAAAGGGGACAGGACGACTGCACCGTATTGAGGAGAGGATGGATGGAGCCATGTATGGCGAGATCTTGGCCAACAACCTCCTTCCCTCAGTAAGAGCATTGAAGATGGGTCGTGGCTGGGTCTTCCAGCATGACAACGACACGAAACACACAGCCAGGGCAACTAAGGAGTGGCTCCGTAAGAAGCATCTCAAGGTCCTGGAGTGGCCTAGCCAGTCTCCAGACCTGAACCCAATAGAAAATCTTTGGAGGGAGCTGAAAGTCCGCATGGAGATGGTCTGTATGGAGGAGTGGGCCAAAATCCCTGCTGCAGTGTGTGCAAACCTGGTCAAGAACTACAGGAAACGTATGATCTCTGTAATTGCAAACAAAGGTTTCTGTACCAAATATTAAGTTCTGCTTTTCTGATGTATCAAATACTTATGTCATGCAATAAAATACAAATTAATTACTTAAAAATCATACAATATGATTTTCTGGATTTTTGTTTTAGATTCCGTCACTCACAGTTGAAGAGTACCTATGATAAAAATTACAGACCTCTACATGCTTTGTAAGTAGGAAAACCTGCAAAATCGGCAGTGTATCAAATACTTGTTCTCCCCACTGTATATAATATCAGCTATGATGACGATAATACAAACCCAAGTTACTTATTTATTACACAACTCTCTGGAATCCTTTTTAATCTGACTGATCAATCATGGCATTCAGATATTTATGAATAATGACCGCTCAACTGAGAAATCGATCTCATACATACTGCTGTAATGTTCATGTATCTCGTTTCAGTCCACTGTCTCTCTATTTTCTAGGGCTGCCCCCTAATAGTCGACCAGAAGAGGCCGCTTATGCCAAGTTCACACTGCATGATTTTAGCCCCGATTTTGACTCGCCGACAGGTTTTGCGAAATCGCCGACAAAATCCCGAAATCATAGGCAAATCGGTGCTCGTTCAAGTGAGTGACAATCACGCAGTGTGAATGATCAAAGGCACGATCCGAGAGAATCGCAGACAAGTCACAGACGCCCTTGAGATATTTGGCATGCTAAATATCTGGACCTGTCGGCAATTCGAAATCCTGCTTTGTAAAATGTGTTTAAAAAAACAAAAAACGAGTTTAAAAAAAAAAAAAAAAAAAAAAAAAAAAACTCAGCGTGAACTTTCTTCACAGACATGAGAAATACATCTAATCGAAAGCTTGAAATGTCTATTTTTAAATGAACAGAGTCTCCTTGCTGTTTTTTCGTGACATATTCATAATCATTACTTTTGCCGGTGCGCTGCGGCAAGCTTTATCCGGCGCTCGAGCGCTGACTAGGCTATGTATAGGCAATTAAGGCTCTTTATTATGATTTATTTGGTTTATTAATATAAAATAGATAAATGTGCTATTAGGCGCATACCCAAGTGTTTGTGCAGCGTGTGGAAGCTGAAGTATAGCGCGCTTTACTGCATGACATGGAGGTGCCGGCGCAATCACTTGCATTTTTTCCTGACAGCAGAAACAACTTAAAATACTCCGTCATTTTTGGTCATACAGATGAGAGCAATACATCATTCCCAAACGTAAAAGGTCTGTTTTATTTGTGTAAACTCCCAATAACAACAAAACGTTGTGCCTTTGTAAAATAAAGAAAAAAAACAGGAACCGCTTTCTGCCGTCTTGGTTTCTGTGAACTTGAGCGTGTCAAAAAATAAAACAAAACTCAATGTATATTTGCCTCACGCACATGAGAAATATATCTATAGAAAGCTTGAAATGTCAAGCGATTGTCAACCAATTCAAGTGAAAAACAAATATTCTCAAATTATATAATCCATATGAAACGTGCATATAGGTGTGTCCACTACTACGGAGATGAATCAGCATTGTCGACTTCATCTCTGCACCCGAAAACACAGAAAACATTATCAATAAATTTTTACAATTTTCAGACAGTCTCCTTGCTGTTTTTGAATGACATTCATAATTATTATGTTTGCCGGTGTGTTGTGGCAAGCTTTATGCGTGCACTTGAGCGCTACTTAGGCTATGTGTTATACATAGGCAATTAAAGGCTCATTATTATGATTTATATGGCTTATTAATATACACGTGTGATTAGTCGAGTAATCGTTTAAATGAACGACTACTAGTCGACTAGAAATATCTTTAGTTGAGGACAGCCCTATTTTCATAAAACCTAAATTAGAATAGCTGATTTGCTAGTAAGGCAAGGCAAGTTTATTTATATACGCTGATTAGATAGCTAAAAGCTTGTCTAATCATGAAGTACTATTAACCATCATGCAATAAAAAAATTTTCCAATGTTAAAATACCTCCTATACCAGATTAACAGAGACTAGAGCTGCATGACTGACAAATCATACTGTAATTGTGGATTATTTCCCAATACTGGGATCACTGTTATTTATGATCAACTGAACTCATATTAAAATATTGTGTGTTGAACAAACTGCATCCATTTACTTATGTAGGCTGAACATTCAAAACTGAGAACCACAACGGTGTTGCTGAATTACTTTAATAAACCATGACAATGAACTCCATAATAGCCTGCTTAACAGCATGAGGTAAGGCTGCTGCTCAATTATGGCAAAAATCATAATCATGATTATTTTGTTCAACACCGTAATCACAATTATTTAACATGATTATGAGTGGGCGAAATGACTAAAATCTCAAATGATTATTGAATTAAAGTAAACAGTCAGTTTAGTAACTGTTTATCAATGTCTTGCTCTAGAGGCAGTCATATGCAAATGTATTTGCCTGTGTGATGACAAATCCCACAATATCCAAAACAAACCATTTTTGGACCTTAAATAAATGCTTTGTTTATAATAAGTACGTTTTAAGCTATGAAACTTGCAGAATGTTTTAAGGGGTGCAAAGACCTGTCAAAAGATAAGGGTAATGTAACATCATGTCTCATGTCATGACCCTTTTAAGACATAACTGAGTGTTTGTGACACCTGGAGAAGCCCAACATTGACATATTTTTGCATTTATGTGACCATAAAGCCCAAAGCAGTCCTTGCTTGTTCTGCTCCACCTCAGATCACGCAAACAGAAAAGCGCCTGGTAAACGATCGCAAGTTTTTTCGCAGTTTAATGCACTTTTAATAACTCTTTTAATATCATGCATGTCTCACAGTAGACTGCAAATGATGAAAGTCACAATACAGTGGGGAGAACAAGTATTTGATACACTGCCGATTTTGCAGGTTTTCCTACTTACAAAGCATGTAGAAGTCTGTAATTTTTATCATAGGTACACTTCAACTGTGAGAGACGGAATCTAAAACAAAAATCCAGAAAATCACCTTGTATGATTTTTAAATAATTAATTTGCATTTTATTGCATGACATAAGTATTTGATCACCTACCAACCAGTAAGAATTCTGGCTCTCACAGACCTGTTAGTTTTTCTTTAAGAAGCCCTCCTGTTCTCCACTCATTACCTGTATTAACTGCACCTGTTTGAACTCGTTACCTGTATAAAAGACACCTGTCCAGACACTCAATCAAACAGACTCCAACCTCTCCACAATGGCCAAGACCAGAGAGCTGTGTAAGGACATCAGGGATAAAATTGTAGACCTGCACAAGGCTGGGATGGGCTACAGGACAATAGGCAAGCAGCTTGGTGAGAAGGCAACAACTGTTGGCGCAATTATTAGAAAATGGAAAAAGTTCAAGATGACGGTCAATCTCCCTCGGTCTGGGGCACCATGCAAGATCTCACCTCGTGGGGCATCAATGATCATGAGGAAGGTGAGGGATCAGCCCAAAACTACACGGCAGGACCTGGTCAATGACCTGAAGAGAGCTGGGACCACAGTCTCAAAGAAAACCATTAGTAACACACTAAGCCGTCATGGATTAAATCCTGCAGCGCACGCAAGGTCCCCCTGCTCAAGCCAGCGCATGTCCAGGCCCGTCTGAATATGTACAACCCCAAGAACACCATCCCAACCGTGAAGCATGGAGGTGGAAACATCATTCTTTGGGGATGCTTTTCTGCAATGGGGACAGGACGACTACACCGTATTGAGGGGAGGATGGATGGAGCCATGTATCGCGAGATCTTGGCCAACAACCTCCTTCCCTCAGTAAGAGCACTGAAGATGGGTCGTGGCTGGGTCTTCCAGCATGACAACGACCCGAAACACACAGCCAGGGCAACTAAGGAGTGGCTCCGTAAGAAGCATCTCAAGGTCCTGGAGTGGCCTAGTCAGTCTCCAGACCTGGACCCAAAAGAAACTCTTTGGAGGGAGCTGAAAGTCCGTATTGCCCAGCGACAGCCCCGAAACCTGAAGGATCTGGAGAAGGTCTGTATGGAGGAGTGGGCCAAAATCCCTGCTGCAGTGTGTGCAAACCTGGTCAAGAACTACAGGAAACGTATGATCTCTGTAATTGCAAACAAAGGTTTCTGTACCAAATATTAAGTTCTGCTTTTCTGATGTATCAAATACTTATGTCATGCAATAAAATGTAAATTAATTACTTAAAAATCATACAATGTGATTTTCTGGATTTTTGTTTTAGTTTCCGTCTCTTACAGTTGAAAAGTACCTATGATAAAAATTACAGACTTCTACATGCTTTGTAAGTGGGCAAACCTGCAAAATCGGCAGTGTATCAAATACTTGTTGTCCCCACTGTATAAGATTTGACTAATTTGGACTTAAAAATGTAGCCTTTTAAAGGATTAGTTCACCCAAAAATTAAATTTCTGTCATTAATTACTCACTCTCATGTTGTTCCAAACCCGTAAGGCCTTTGTTCATCTTCGGGAACACAAATTAAGATATTTTTAAAGAAATCCGAGAGCTCTCTGACCCCTCCATAGACAGCTATTTAATTAACACTTTCAAGGCCCAGAAAGGTAGTAAAGACATCGTTAAAATAGTCCATGCGACTCCAGTGGTTCAACCTTAATTTCATGAAGCGACGAGAATAAATGACTAAAAAAACGACTTTATTCAACAATTTCTTCGAGCCTGTGTCAGACTCTTACGCTGTTGACGTAGTGTAAACAGTGCAGCGTTTCCTAGTTCTACGGCAGAACGACTCGTGCGCATGTGTTGTGGTGCTTACGTGAACAGCGTCGGCCAATGGTAAGCCGCTGTTCTGGAAGTGCTGAAGTGCCGTTCTGACACAGGCTCGAAGAAATTGTTAAATAAAGTCATTATTTTTGTTTGTTTTTTGCGCACAAAAAGTACTCTCGTCGCTTCATAAACTTAAGGTTGAACCACTGGAGTCACATGGACTATTTTAACGATGTCTTTACTACCTTTCTAGGCCTTGAAAGTATTAATTAAATTGCTGTCTATAGAGGGGTCAGAAAGGTCTTGGATTTCATCAAAAATATCTTAATTTGTGTTCCCGAAGATGAACGAAGGCCTTATGGGTTTGGAACGACATGTGGGTGAAGAATTAATGACAGAATTTTCATTTTTGGGTGAATTAACTCTTTAAGGAGTTGCAAAAAAGAAATTAAAATTTGATTAATTACACAGCCCTAGCATAAGGAACAAAACTGTTACCCAAATTTAAATCAGAATCCTATCCCAATATGCTGTAATCACTGAAGCTGTCACTGCAAGTTTACACAGTTTAACGCAACAGTTTGAGCCATACAGTTCAGCTTGAGCTCATCGCATGCAGGGTTATGGACTCCAACAAATATTCTTTTTATAATCAATAAAACTGTTGAAACAGCACCTGAAACAGCAACACAAAAAACTCTTTTCTGAAGAGCCTCTCTAAAAAGTGTTTAACATCAGATAAGTTCCCATCACTACAGATGGCCACAGAGCACATATCCAATTAACAATGAAGTTTGTTTGCAATTCTTTTCATTATAAATCTTTATAGATTTATTGTTGCATCTAGAGCTGCACGATTAATCGTTAAAAGATCGCAATCTCGATTCAAACACCCACGCTATCTTATACCTAAATGACAATGATTCCGCACCGTTACACCTGTTTCACATCGCAAGCGTCAGCGGAGCGTGAACAGTGCGTATTTTGTCGCTGCCCATGTTAATGAATGAGAGGGTCGTCCGACACGCTTCCGATGTGAACTCTCTCATTCATTGATACGGGCAGCGACAAAACACGTGCTGCTCACACTCAGCTGAGCTGACGCTTGCGATGTGAAACTGTTTAAACCAAAGACTTTAGGGACTTTGGCTAACCGTTGAAAGTAAGATCATAACACTGGAACATTCAAATCTGCATTCACGCTGCCACTGACAGAACAGCTGCCATGTACATGTACAGTATGAAGCAGCTTCACAGTCTTTGCAACCACACATTATAGTTGTTTATGTGTTACAAACATTTAAATAACGGGATAAAGAAAGTTATAGTTTGGGTATAAACACTGATGTCTACGGTAGTGACTGAAATAAGTGTAAATCATCTTTTGAAATGATTTTGACACGTGTATGTATTGTATTGCTGATCGTTACGCCAGGAGGTGGCGACAAGTGAGTGTTTGTCATTGACTCATTCATTTAAAAGATTTATTCTCACTTCATCCAATAACTAAAAACGTCTTTATGAATGACATTGACTCCACTAAAAAAAATATATATTTCGTTCAAATTTATATATTTTTTTAAATGGACTTAAGCAATGAACATTTTGTCAGAACCTCTCGTTTGCATGTTATTTTGTTTAGTTGTCTAATGTTTTTTTTTCTTCAGAATCATGGGAGAATCGCAATCTCCATTTTACACAAACATGTTTTAGGTACTGGAACTCTAGCAGAAAATGAAAGTATCACCTGGAGGTTATGCCTCTCTAGTCTCATCTCCAGAATGTTGTTTTGCTCTTCCAGCCGCTGGCGTTCTGCCTCCAATTCCTCAATCTTCTGCCTGAAAAAAAAACACACACATACATATAAAATGTCATTTTTGTCCAAAAACATAATGAAAATTCTCCCGTCAAACTTTTAAATCACAAAAATAAACATCTATTTTAAACCATACACACACACATACATACATATACATACACATATACACTCACCTAAAGGATTATTAGGAACACCTGTTCAGTTTCTCATTAATGCAATTATCTAATCAACCAATGACATGGCAGTTGCTTCAATGCATTTAGGGGT
This sequence comes from Coreius guichenoti, assembly GCA_039654105.1. Taxonomy (NCBI): domain Eukaryota; kingdom Metazoa; phylum Chordata; class Actinopteri; order Cypriniformes; family Gobionidae; genus Coreius; species Coreius guichenoti. Next base: position 9,766,106 of record CM077170.1, read on the forward strand.
GTGGTCCTGGTCAAGACAATCTCCTGAACTCCAAACTGAATGTCAGAATGGGAAAGAAAGGTGATTTAAGCAATTTTGAGCGTGGCATGGTTGTTGGTGCCAGACGGGCCGGTCTGAGTATTTCACAATCTGCTCAGTTACTGGGATTTTCACGCACAACCATTTCTAGAGTTTACAAAGAATGGTGTGAAAAGGGAAAAACATCCAGTATGCGGCAGTCCTGTGGGCGAAAATGCCTTGTTGATGCTAGAGGTCAGAGGAGAATGGGCCGACTGATTCAAGCTGATAGAAAAGCAACTTTGACTGAAATAACCACTCGTTACAACCGAGGTATGCAGCAAAGCATTTGTGAAGCCACAACACGCACAACCTTGAGGCGGATGGGCTACAACAGCAGAAGACCCCACCGGGTACCACTCATCTCCACTACAAATAGGAAAAAGAGGCTACAATTTGCACGAGCTCACCAAAATTGGACAGTTGAAGACTGGAAAAATGTTGCCTGGTCTGATGAGTCTCGATTTCTGTTGAGACATTCAGATGGTAGAGTCAGAATTTGGCGTAAACAGAATGAGAACATGGATCCATCATGCCTTGTTACCACTGTGCAGGCTGGTGGTGGTGGTGTAATGGTGTGGGGGATGTTTTCTTGGCACACTTTAGGCCCCTTAGTGCCAATTGGGCATCGTTTAAATGCCACGGCCTACCTGAGCATTGTTTCTGACCATGTCCATCCCTTTATGACCACCATGTACCCATCCTCTGATGGCTACTTCCAGCAGGATAATGCACCATGTCACAAAGCTCCAATCATTTCAAATTGGTTTCTTGAACATGACAATGAGTTCACTGTACTAAAATGGCCCCCACAGTCACCAGATCTCAACCCAATAGAGCATCTTTGGGATGTGGTGGAACGGGAGCTTCGTGCCCTGGATGTGCATCCCACAAATCTCCATCAACTGCAAGATGCTATCCTATCAATATGGGCCAACATTTCTAAAGAATGCTTTCAGCACCTTGTTGAATCAATGCCACGTAGAATTAAGGCAGTTCTGAAGGCGAAAGGGGGTCAAACACAGTATTAGTATGGTGTTCCTAATAATCCTTTAGGTGAGTGTATATATATATATATATATATATATATATATATATATATATATATATATATATATATATATGTGTGTATATATATATATATATATATATATATACACACACACACACACACACACACACATATATATATATATATACACATATATATATATACATATATATACATTATATATATATATATAAAATTAGCAAATAGAAGGATTTTCACTAGTGGTCCCGGACACTTAATCCATTTTTGATCCTTTTTGATCAATTATATCCTGTATAATTTCTCAGAAAGTAGGACAAAATTATCTGGACAGCATTTAGGTTGGTTTAGTTTTGGTTTTAAAGATTACTATGTGGGGTCTTGGACTTGTATTCAATACAACAAATATTCAATTAAGGTGTAAACAGCTTAGTGAAATGGTTCCAGAAGTGATTAAATGAAATTCTATAGAGAATAATTACAGGATCAAAAAGAAAGAGTAAAAAGGAGGAAGTAGGCACCGAATGAAAGCGTACTTTCCAACAAGGCCACAAAAGCTAATGTAGTATAATCACATTTGCATAGTAATTAGGCAATGCAACAGGCCATGAAAAAAAATCCCACAGACTTCAGTTTCACTCAGTCTAAAGCCCTGTTCTCAATGCCAGCGACTTACAGTGACAAAGTGGCATGAACATTTCAATGAGAGCTGACGATTTTCAGTGACATGAGTTGTAGCGACCGGCGGAAACAGGCTTCCATAGATCACAAGTAACCAACAAAGAATAAAAAATGTGTACAATCACAATTGTGACTATTTTGCTTAATATGACTTTATATCCTACAGTGAGACTTTGTACACGGAAACAGGCTTCCAGAATGAACAGATTAAACTTGATAAATGTTTTAACATAGATGAAGCATACTAGGAAGTTTCATTTATCACATATCTCTGTTACCTGAGAGAGCTGATTTCTTCTGCTGTTGCTAAGGTGGTTTTCTCGGCATTAGACATCTGCTGCTCTTTTAGAGCCTCAAGTTCAGCAGTCACCTGAGCAAGTGATAAAAAAAAAAAAAAAACTTAATGAAAGACAAAAAGATCAGCACTGTATGTCAAAAACAGTAACTGACTGTAAATCTGAGCAAATGAAACACCTGCGGCCTAGTGGCAATGTAATTCCTGTCTAATATCTTGACTTCTGCCTTATGAGGTTTTTCATTTCTTGTATGCATTACAGTGCAAATTTTAATCAATATTTATGATCGAAACGGTAACTGACATAATCGTATAAATGCCAAAAGGAAGTTCCCATGGTGATGGATGTGACTTACCATCTGAGCTTGTAATTTGAAGGTGCCTGCTTCCTCCTGGGCTTTAAACAGTTGAGTCTATCGGAATGAAACAGGTTAATCCCATAAAAAAGCCCTTGATTACAAAGTCATGAGTGCTATCAATGGCAAGAAAGTTGTCTGGATACTTGTCCATCGAGACAGGCCAGTCTGCATGAGCACAGGTCTAAAACTTTTATAACACCAGCACAGTTTTTTTTAAACAGTTCAACTTGAGCTGAACATAACCACACATTTTATAATAAATTCTGATAAATCCAATAATTCTCCTTCCCTATAAAAAGTTTGTCATTACCTCAAAATGTAATAACTTAGCCGCTGCTTCTAAATTACGTTTCTGTTGATGTATCCAATGGGGGGGGGGGGGGAGATATAAAAGAAACATTCCCGCAGGTTTCACGATTATAAAGCGGGAGATTCCCCCAAACATTTAAGCAATAAAGCACAGAGGTTGAATGAGTAAATTACTCTAAACAAATTATCAGAGCAAATTAGCAATTTGAAAACTTTCTGAGAGACAACTTCTGAGAGTTTCATAAAAAAGCAAAAAGCTGAGAAAAACGTGTTTTTGTCAAAGACTACATCCAGATCTGATTCAGATTCAACGATGATCAAAACATAGATGGAGAAGATCAAGTCCACCAACACCCCCAAAGCTTGCACAGTCCTGTAGCTCGTCCTGGGATGACATTTCATTCAATAACATTAGACAGTTTTAATTTATATGCTGTTTAATGTTGATGATCCTATTATTTTACATATGCATATGCTTGCATATGCTATCGCTTGTTTCTGCTTCTTCACATGTGTTTTGATCAGGAGATTCAGTACTCTTTCAGAAGATGTGTCATAGCGCCTACCGTATAACAGTGAAAACACGGAAAGCCGGACATTTCCGTCAATGGCGAGGAAGCGTTGTCTCATAAATGACGAAAATTTTAGTCAATGGTGGGGAAAGAGTTAAAATGCGCAAATGGCTTCACAATTCACATCACCACATTGTGTCTGCACTGCAAGTGAGCTACATGCTACATGCTGCGACAAGACTTAAGCTCGCGTTTCAGAACGGTTGACGGAATTGTCACTTGCCCACTCGGGCCTTAAAGTAAAGAGCACTGTTGCATAAATTAATGCTATGAGAATCATCCACACAAATTGCTGAAATTAATAAGTTACTGGATCAGTTAATTATAAAAATAGTTGCAATTAAATATTTTAATTGATTGACAGCCCTAATAAAAATATACAGCAACATACAATCCATAATATTATACTAAAACAGTTTAAAGGGGTCATGAATTGAGAAATCAACTTTCCCTTGAGCTTTTGATATATATAAAAAGGTCATCGTAATATATCCTGTAAGTTTCATAGCTGAAAACCCTACCCCACACCCTAACAGGCAGCTTTTGCGACCAATTGTAAAAGACCTTTCTGCACGTCCCTACCTTTTGTCACACCCATTACTCAAACCTGCAGATACCCAGATTACCCACACTTGGACAAATCACTGAATCAGTATCTTGACCATATTCATTCAAAATAACTGCTTGAGTGTGCATTACGGGTAATGAAGTTCTCACCTCCATCTCAGTGTTGTGATTCTGGACTTTCTGCAGCATGTCCTCTGCCTCCTTGACCCGGAGTGTGAGCTGAGGGGAGTATTCACTTGTGGCCAGCTCGCTGTCGTACGACTCTAATATGGCCCTCATTCCATCGCGCTCCTGACCCACATACAAAAGCACAAGTTTAAATTCCAGAACTCAATTCAGGCCAAGCTAGGTCAGTACAATACAAAGACATCATGCATATAGTTATCTGTGTGGAAGTAGAACTATCTGAGCAGAACTATGCTTGCAGAAGCATAAACAGATGATGCTGATTTTAATTGTAGGGGAGCATGTAAAAAAAATAATTATAAATGAAAGAATCTGTTCACTGTCTTAATGTAAATTTAATTACTACAGCTTGATTGTGTTTCACTTATTACTGAACTTATTTCACATGCTTTACCGGTCAACCTTGTAGTACAATTGAATAGGCAGGCATCAGTTGTAATGTCATTGTATTGCTCTAAATACAAGAGGAGAGATGCAAGAAATATTAGAGGAGAATTAATGGGGTGAACAAGCTCCCTTCGGAGTCTGAGTCATCTGTGTAAATATCTCATTTTAGAGTCGATTAAACCGAAATTAAATCTAGTCTAGTCTCTAAAGCCGAAAACAGCAGGATCAATAAAACATTGTGATTCATTATCCGGAGTGTCAACTGAGAATACTAAAACGCCAACAGACACATGCACATACATGTACCCAAACTAGAAAGGTTGTGAAAGTTAATGTTGAATAGAACATTCACTAACAGACCTTTAACATCAGTTCAAAGGAAAAGTTAATGATGCATTTGTGGAGCTTTAGTTAAGTTCATCTGACGTAACAATCAATGTGACTGACGTCAAAACACCCATGCAGATTTAGCTGTGAATTTCACAAAAGTGTCATATCTTCCCAAAATCAAAAGAAAATATATAAAATGCATAACATACAGTGGGGAGAACAAGTATTTGATACACTGCTGATTTTGCAGGTTTGCCCACTTACAAAGCATGTAGAAGTCTGTAATTTTTATCATAGGTACACTTCAACTGTGAGTGACGGAATCTAAAACAAAAATCCAGAAAATCACATTGTATGATTTTTAAGTACTTAATTTGCATTTTATTGCATGACATAAGTATTTGATATATCAGAAAAGCAGAACTTAATATTTGGTACAGAAACCTTTGTTTGCAATTACAGAGATCATACGTTTCCTGTAGTTCTTGACCAGGTTTGCACAAACTGCAGCAGGGATTTTGGCCCACTCCTCCATACAGACCTTCTCCAGATCCTTCAGGTTTCGGGGCTGTCGCTGGGCAATACGGACTTTCAGCCCCCTCCAAAGATTTTCTACTGGGTTCAGGTCTGGAGACTGGCTAGGCCACTCCAGGACCTTGAGATGCTTCTTACGGAGCCACTCCTTAGTTGCCCTGGCTGTGCGTTTCGGATGGCCCCATCCATCCTCCCCTCAATACGGTGCAGTCGTCCTGTCCCCTTTGCAGAAAAGCATCCCCAAAGAATGATGTTTCCACCTCCATGCTTCACGGTTGGGATGGTGTTCTTGGGGTTGTGCTCATCCTTCTTCTTCCTCCAAACACGGCAAGTGGAGTTTAGACCAAAAAACTCTATTTTTGTCTCATCAGACCACATGACCTTCTCCCATTCCTCCTCTGGATCATCCAGATGGTCATTGGCAAACTTCAGACGGGCCTGGACATGCGCTGGCTTGAGCAGGGGGACCTTGCGTGCGCTGCGGGATTTTAATCCATGACGGCGTAGTGTGTTACTAATGGTTTTCTTTGAGACTGTGGTCCCAGCTCTCTTCAGGTCATTGACTAGGTCCTGCCGTGTAGTTCTGGGCTGATCCCTCACCTTCCTTATGATCATTGATGCCCCACGAGGTGAGATCTTGCATGGTGCCCCAGACCGAGGGAGATTAAACGTCATCTTGAACTTCTTCCATTTTCTAATAATTGCGCCAACAGTTGTTGCCTTCTCACCAAGCTGCTTGCCTATTGTCCTGTAGCCCATCCCAGCCTTGTGCAGGTCTACAATTTTATCCCTGATGTCCTTACACAGCTCTCTGTTCTTGGCCATTGTGGAGAGGTTGGAGTCTGTTTGATTGAGTGTGTGGAGAGGTGTCTTTTACACAGGTAACTAGTTTAAACAGGTGCAGTTAATACAGGTAATGAGTGGAGAACAGGAGGGCTTCTTAAAGAAAAACTAACAGGTCTGTGAGAGCCGGAATTCTTACTGGTTGGTAGGTGATCAAATACTTATGTCATGCAATAAAATGCAAATTAATTATTTAAAAATCATACAATGTGATTTTCTGCATTTTTGTTTTAGATTCCGTCACTCACAGGTGAAGTGTACCTATGATAAAAATTACAGACTTCTACACGCTTTGTAAGTAGGAAAACCTGCAAAATCGGCAGTGTTCTCCCCACTGTATATCTGCCATGAAAATTTCACTGTGTTTATTATTTTCAACAGGTAATTATTATTTATGTCATTTTTAAATGTACAATATGCCAGTAGAAACTGAAATATTATTATTATTATTTTTTTTTAACCATTTAAATCATAATACAATATGGTGGGTGTTTAAATGCTTTGTTTTTAATGTACTCTACAATTTAAAGGGTTTTTTTCATTATAGTAGTATAGTTCATCTTTAAAGCACAACAGAATTGTTTTTCCCCCTATCAATTTTGGAATCAAATAACACGGACATGTTTATAACAAATTTTGTGAGATTCATCCAGCTGTTTATCATATCCCTCACTTGTTATTAACCCTGGCTATCAAAAACTCAAACAAGTTATGAAAATTTTGAAAACTTTTATGTCAGTTTCATTTGTAGCTCTGTAGTACTTTTTAAAGGTCAAAGAGGTATCTGTTTTATTATCTGAAGTGATGAAAACAGTTCAGGTCTTTCTTTTAATATGAGTTATACCACCTAAGGGGTTCAACACACCGACACATATCAGTATATTACACACACACACACACACACACACACACACACACACACACACACACACACGCACGCACACACGCACGCACACACGCACACGTGTGTACTTCAACACACACACGTCTTCAAAAGCTATTTTTCTGCTTCTATTGTAATGAAATTCACCTGTGCTGTTATCTTAAACTCACCTCATTCATCCCACAGATAGCAAACTCTCATTTAGGACTCTATTATTTTGGCACTGGCCTCAGAGTTTCTGTGCCGAAGAGAGAATCTATGTGGGTGAGTGAATGAAGAAACAAATCTGTGCCGCACTGCAGTTTTTTTTCTACCCCTATGGATCTTCATTTACTGGAGAACTTGGGTCAATGCTACAATAAAACCTTTTTATCATGGCTTTTAATCATAGCTAGAAAACTGTTAATCTTCTGAAGACAGCTGATGCATTTTTCCTGGTTCTGCAGCAGGCAAAGTGCTAAAGTTGTCAATAATGGCTAGTGACAAACAGCCTCCAAACTTTGGCTTGTCAATTCTATTTGTTTTATGGAACTGCGTGTGTGTGTGTAAACAGGCTTTATCATCATATACCATACTACTCAAAAGTTTAGGGCACTACTGAACTTTTTCTTGATCTTAAAAAGCTCTTTATCTCATGTTTAAATGCTGTTCTGCTTAATTAGCTTTGTAGACAAAAAAGTTGTGCATTTGTATTAGTGTCCATACAAAACTTTGAGTTTACTGGACAAACTGATTTGTGAATAAACATTTTACTGAGCACAGTTTACCATCAGCGTAATTAACAACTGAACAACAGAGAAATATGAGAGCGTGTGCTCTTATCTTTACACTTAATTACTTGTTCTGACAGCTCTAATTTTCCATGTGTGTTTAGAGCAGTTTCCAGACTGGAAGGCTGGAGGTGAGGATGCTCTGAATGTCTCCAGTGTAGACATCATTACACCCAAACATTGACCCCATTAAAACAAATACCACCTATTTAGGATATATGATTCGAGTTTATTGAAGCCTTTGTTAATTACCAATTAACCAAGCTGTTGACAAACAAAGAACAAGAGTATTATTCACATGCGCAATAAAGTAGTGCTCCAGCAATTTATCTAAATCTCATTCTAGCCTTTGGAAAGAACTTCAGGTCAGGAAGTTGGACACATTCTAGATTTCTACAGGAGTTACAGCCACCCATACTGTCTATGAGAATGAGAAGGAGACAAAGATAATGGGTCATATCAGACTTTTTAATGACTATTTTCTCTCCCTTATTTACTCACCCTCATATCGTTTCAGACCCATAAGATCTTCGAAACACAAATTAATTTATTTATACAATCACTTTATATGATGAACAGGTTTAATTTAGGATATTATTCACATATAAACACTGATCAAAGTACATGCGTAAACACATTAAATATGCTAACAGCAAACGTGCTTGCTCGATGTGTGAGAATAAACCTCATTCATTTACAAACAACTGCCCGATTCATACGGATTTCTTTTACAATGTCCGCATGAACTTTCAAGCATCAAAGGTTTGCCTTCACTTTCAATTGAGGGGCAGAAATCTTTTAGGTTTCATAAAAAATATCTTCATTTGTGTTTTGAAGATGTACAAATGTCTTATGTTTGGAATGACATGAAGGTGAGTAAATAATGACAGGTCATAAAAAGATGGGTCTTGGTCTGCTTGCTTGGTGCGCACCACATGTATTCAAATGAACCGCACTAACAGGGTTTGTTTTAATCGAACCAAACATGCCACGTGTGAGAACACCCTAAAGGGAATTATTTTGTTTTGATTTGTTCTTTAATTTGGCATCACTCAGATTCCTTTTCCCGGTGTTATTTTTGTTTTTTTGCATATCAATCTAGTGGCTTCGGCTTTTCGTAAATAAAAGCGAACATCTTTTGGCATACTGATGCATCATGGTTGTTTGTGTCTACCCGTTCACATCCAGCAACAATATAATATCAGAGTGTTGTGATCTATACCCCTGGATCTTTAAAGTTCGTAACATGAGTGAACTATCCCTTTAAGAAAGCATGACCAGATAGTCCAGGTTTCTGCTCAACCAATATAAATCATTGTAATGTGCTAATTTGGTATATCATATTATCATATATCAGAACTGAAAATGAATGTGCTACTTAATGAAATGTGGTAAATACAATACTTTCTTAGTTGTTGATATATTGAGCACACTTACGTTACAAAACATCTGGTTTTAAAAATGGGCAAAAAGAAGTACCCATCTATTGTTCTAGAGAAAAATATAGACATTTTGCACCGGGGAGGAAGTATTTGTTTATGAAACTCATATGTTTACAAAGTATGAACATTTTTGTTTTGACGAGATGTTTATTTATATGCTTTTCACCTTGGTGAGCAGTAGGACTCTCTTCTGCAGGCGACGGACCAGCGAATCCTGGTTCTCTCGTTTCTTCTGTTCTTCTTGAGCTTTGGCGCGCAGTTGAGCGATCTCGGGAAGGAGCTCAGCGCGGGCCTTCTCCACAGAACGAACACTGAAAGTGTCAGATAAAAAAAAAAAAAAAAAAAATGCCAGAATAACATTAGGATGGAGCAGCTCTGGGGAGAACAAAATCAACTGCATCCTCCATATCCTGGAAGGTCATTTCCTTATGAAAGCTGTCTGCTTAGTGTTCACAGCTGAATATACACTCTTTGTTGCTAGGCACAATGTTTGGAAGACAGTGAGCCATCAACACGTGTGTGTGTGTGTGTGTGTGTGTGTGTGTGTGCGTGCATGTGTATGTGCACACCTAGCCGCGTATTATCCCACTTAATGCCATGGTTACTTGCCAACATTGAAAAGTTAAAGCTGTTATTGATATTTGCAGGGTAAAAATTATGCTTATTTTCTTCAGCTATGACTCATCAGATATAGCATTCTGCACGCTTTAAATCAGACACGAGAGTTAAGTAGTGCGTTAAGATCAGCGTTGGGGGTAACGTGACTTACGCAAACGCTTACATTACTTTTTTCAAGTAACTAGTGAAGTAATATTACTCTTAAATTTACAGCAAAATATCCGAGGTTACTTTTTCAAATATGTAATGCAAGTTAAATTAAAAAAATGACAAAATAAACTAAAACATCACATTTCCATTTCATTTTTTTAAATGCCGAAATAAGAGTGTTGAACTTTCTTCGCCTGTGTCCTACTCTTCTGCAATCCAGAAAGGTAGCACAACTGTAAGGTTTGTTTGAGCTGCGCCCTCTACTGTACAAGTGTGAATTTGCATTTCCTTCAGCCTGAGGATTAATCATTTCACTTTTGGTGTGAAATGGCCTTTATATTTGCCAAAAATAGATTTTTTCATTAACTCCTTAACTGACACCCCCCTTTTTGAGAACAGAAGAAAAAATGCACTATCCAAACTTAAATGGCTGTAATTCAAGAATGCTTTGGAATACAGACCTGTTTGGTCTTGTTTTAAAGACGACACTGGGCAGATTATTGCTGAAATGAAATGGACTACAAATTTTTATATATTTATAAATTTTACAAAATTATTTTTACTCTACAATTACTATAAAATCAAAGCCATATGTCTAACCAAGTTGTGTCCCAAATTTGAAGTTGATATCACAAAAATTTAAGTTCCCATGAGATTTTGTTTAGGCGCTGTACCAAAAACAGCCATCGGGTGTCATCCACATTCCATTGATTTTTTTTAATGCATTCTCCTGTAACTAATACATTTCTGTCCAAATATCACTTCTGTCACAAAATAGATACATTTTTGATCTCACTATTTTTTCAGTACCGACATTTTGCCCAATCTTTGTGTGATGTCACTTTTGAAACAAGAATGGACATCTAAACAGTAAGCAAAAAGGCAGCATGTATTTACATAAGAGGAAGCTGTTTGTTTGTTTGTGTGTGCATATCTCTTTTGGAGATAAAAGGAAGGATGTTTGATACAGATAGACTCTGACTGGGAGAGCACTTTTCCACTTGACCTTGCAGAGTGAGAGAAATTACCCACAGCAAGAGTTCAATTCCATCAAATTTGCTGCAAAAGTGTGTGTGCAAGTCTTTGTATCTGCTGGATTAAAGGGAGAGAAAGTGCTAAGACTGTACGGGTGGATGTAATTGTGCTTTCTGGAGGTAGTTGACAAGGGAAATTTGTTTGTGGGGGGGGGGGGTGAGTTTATGTGGGCCGGCATTTGCAAGAGCGGGTCAGCGTGTGTGTGTGTCCTCATAGCTAAATTGATTAACTCCTCTCATCTCTTCCAGATGCTAACTATCCAGCTCAATCTGAGCTGTAATGAAAATCATCATTGCCTGCCGTGGAGGGTCAATAAGACAATAATGCACATTCTCGTCTCCTATCAATATGACCTCAGCACATACTGAGGCTTATTATGCAAATTGCCTCGATTCGTTAGTGAATAGGGTAATTGATTTAGTTGGCCCAGTTTCTCAACACCGAAGGAGTAGCTTAAATGGAGTGATTCAACCAACTGGACCACATGAATGCACGCCAACACACAAACGTAAGGCACCTATAAGCACTTGCATTATAATACAAAGAGGGTCATTTTACGGTCCATCACATTATTCCATTACAGAAATAACTCACAATAGACCAGCCATTGCACTTCTATTTAAATGTTAAAAAAATATCACGCAAACAGCCTCAAAAGGAGAAAGCAACGCAGTGTTAACGAGGGTACATTCTCTATATTGATCAAGGTCTGGTTGTATTGTAGCCTATTAGGGAGAAGCTTCACCTATCCACATGTATCTGACATGTAAACCAACCAATCTTGTTTTTACATGTTTATGGGCAACAAAATATGGAATGCATATCACATCACACAATAACAGACAATTATTCAACAAAGTGGCTCATTCAGTAATAGCACAGCAGTCTCTGCAAACGGTTGTTCAAAAAAAAATAAAAAAATAAAAATAAAAATAATTTGCAGTATGGGGTTTTTATACACGCAAATATAGATTGAGCGGGTGGCCAATGTTTGCCAATATACGTCATTACATTTAATGACAGCAAAGCAAAAATGTGCATTATCTATTGACACGATTTTAGAACTGACACACTATAAGGCATTAGGGGTTGAACGACTTCAGATTTTTTGAAGTCGACATTTATGTGATGAAAGTCGAGTCGATGTTGACTAGTCACTGATGACGTCATTAATGAACAAACAAGCCTGAGCGCTGGCCGCAAGATTATTGCTCCTACATAACAGCTTATTTTTTTATCATCTTATTTGTCTTTGGGTCGTTATATTCCTCAGATTTCTGCTTGCTCTAAATCAGAAAACATTACAGATAAAGTTACAGTAAAGATTAGCCTACATTTATATGAATGTATTAGTGAGAGAGCGATTGTGTGTGTATTAACTCTACCTGGCAGCGTCTCTCTACTAATAGTTAAGCTGTGGGTTTTAGTTACTAAGTAACATATGATAGTACTTTTCAGTTTCTAAGCTATTTTATTGATAAACCACATAACAGTGTTGACAATACAGTGGGGAGAACAAGTATTTGATACACTGCCGATTTTGCAGGTTTGCCCACTTACAAAGCATGTAGAAGTCTGTAATTTTTAATCATAGGTACTCTTCAACTGTGAGAGACGGAATCTAAAAATCCAGAAAATCACACTGTATGATTTTTAAGTAATTAATTTGCATTTTATTGCATGACATAAGTATTTGATACATCAGAAAAGCAGAACTTAATATTTGGTACAGAAACCTTTGTTTGCAATTACAGAGATCATACGTTTCCTGTAATTCTTGACCAGGTTTGCACACACTGCAGCAGGGATTTTGGCCCACTCCTCCATACAGACCTTCTCCAGATCCTTCAGGTTTCGGGGCTGTCGCTGGGCAATACGGACTTTCAGCTCCCTCCAAAGATTTTCTATTGGGTTCAGGTCTGGAGACTGGCTAGGCCACTCCAGGACCTTGAGATGCTTCTTACGGAGCCACTCCTTAGTTGCCCTGACTGTGTGTTTCGGGTCGTTGTCATGCTGGAAGACCCAGCCACGACCCATCTTCAGTGCTCTTACTGAGGGAAGGAGGTTGTTGGCCAAGATCTCATGATACATGGCCCCATCCATCCTCCCCTCAATACGGTGCAGTCGTCCTATCCCCTTTGCAGAAAAGCATCCCCAAAGAATGATGTTTCCACCTCCATGCTTCACGGTTGGGATGGTGTTCTTGGGGTTGTACTCATCCTTCTTCTTCCTCCAAACACGGCGAGTGGAGTTTAGACCAAAAAGCTCTATTTTTGTCTCATCAGACCACATGACCTTCTCCCATTCCTCCTTTGGATCATCCAGATGGTCATTGGCAAACTTCAGACGGGCCTGGACATGCGCTGGCTTGAGCAGGGGGACCTTGCGTGCGCTGCAGGATTTTAATCCATGACGGCGTAGTGTGTTACTAATGGTTTTCTTTGAGACTGTGGTCCCAGCTCTCTTCAGGTCATTGACCAGGTCCTGCCGTGTAGTTCTGGGCTGATCCCTCACCTTCCTCATGATCACTGATGGCCCACGAAGTGAGATCTTGCATGGTGCCCCAGACCGAGGGAGATTGACCGTCATCTTGAACTTCTTCCATTTTCTAATAATTGCGCCAACAGTTGTTGCCTTTTCACCAAGCTGCTTGCCTATTGTCCTGTAGCCCATCCCAGCCTTGTGCAGGTCTACAATTTTATCCCTGATGTCCTTACACAGCTCTCTGTTCTTGGCCATTGTGGAGAGGTTGGAGTCTGTTTGATTGAGTGTGTGGACAGGTGTCTTTTATACAGGTAACGAGTTCAAACAGGTGCAGTTAATACAGGTAATGAGTGGAGAACAGGAGGGCTTCTTAAAGAAAAACTAACAGGTCTGTGAGAGCCGGAATTCTTACTGGTTGGTAGGTGATCAAATACTTATGTCATGCAATAAAATGCAAATTAATTATTTAAAAATCATACAATGTGATTTTCTGGATTTTTGTTTTAGATTCCGTCTCTCACAGTTGAAGTGTACCTATGATAAAAATTACAGACCTCTACATGCTTTGTAAGTAGGAAAACCTGCGAAATCGGCAGTGTATCAAATACTTGTTCTCCCCACTGTACACTTCTGCACTACTGAATGATTATGTGCGCGCGTGATATGCGAGCTATAGATACCAAGACGACATACTTGTATTTCTATGAATCAGGGAAACTGCAACAAAAAATATGGCGGCTCCAGGTGGCTTTAGTAATTCAAGCCACACCTTCTGAATAAAAAAAGCCAATCGCCAACTGGTAAAGTCATCGCATCACTTCAGCTGCTGTTCAGCTCCAGTTCCCATAGAAACCCAACCTGGGGCATACCTAATATATATGATTGTCAGCACTATTTGAACACAAGAAAAAGATTTATGACAGTGCATGTCAGATTTCACTGTTGATATAAAATGTTATTTAAATGTGAGTTTGGCCAGCAGTTTTTCAGATTTCACTATTTCCCCATTCAAATAGAAATTGGTCTTGCAAGCCTGAAATAGCTGACTGGAGGCATTGCAAATATGGTTGCAGATTGAACTGGATTTCCTTGAAAGGGACTTTGAAAGTAAGCAGCAAAATATATGATACCACTGTTGTCAGATTTCATTCCTGATATGAAATAAGCTATTGGCACGTCATTTCAAATGATGACAAACAGTTACGTAGATTAAGGTATTTCCCTGCTCAAGTAGATAGGAGGTGTACTTGCATGGCTGGAAATATCTGCCGGGGGCATTACAAATATGGCCATAGAATGAACTGGCTTAATCTAAAAGGATGTTGATAACTTCAAAATGGCTTGATTCAGAAAATGCAGGGATGCACCTGCAATATTTCCTATTAAATTAAGGGTGTGTTCACACTTGTAGTTTGGTTCTCTTGGTTCTGGACCAAAAAAGAAATTGATACATTTAGCCCTGGTTCGCTTAGCATACATGCTGTCTTTTTTAACACCGAACCTAAAGATACAAAACAGCTTTTATGAAGTACAATTTGTTGGAACTTACAGAACATCCAAAACAAAGCTGTGTGCTGGGCTAAATGCGCTTCTTGTATGTGCATACATATGATGGTACGAGAACTTGTGAAGAGCTTATAAAATGTGTAAGAGTCAAAGCAGCGGCAGGAATTCCTTTGCTACACACAAACGAAGATCTGCTACAAGGAGACAGCATTTCCGACACCTGTACCAAACTGTAATGGGCAACATAGCTCTTATGATGAGAAGAACCAGGTATCCTTGAGCATTCTATCCTTTTTAGGGTCTCATCTTGTGATATCACAACTTATTTTTGGTTTGATTAGATGTCTTTGGTCCGGTGTTGCATTCATAATTCAGTCAAACCACACCAGAGTTCGTTTGGAAGCAGACCTCCTGAAAAGATGGATCTCGGTTCACTTGTTTGGAGAGCACTGGGGTTCAGATGGCAGCGTTCACACTCACTTAAATGAACCACAATTAATTTTAATTGAACCAAACCTGCCAAGTGTGAACACTCTAAGACTAAATCAAAAGATGTAAAATATTTATATAGGAATATTTGTATAAAAACAGTTAGATAGAAGATTCACTCATATTAAACCAACTCAGTCTTAAACTAATAGTTAGGGTTCTTGCTGTAGGTATTGTGGTGCCAGAAATGTATATAAGTAAAGTTTTACAAGTAAAGTGTGGGGAAAGGTTCTTAATTTAACTACTGCAAATTCATCATTGGCTATATATGGAGTCTCTAAAGGGACATGGTGTTGGGAAAAAAATATAAGATGGGAGGAAAAATTATATGTCGATGTTTTGCGTTCTCATGCAAATGTTTTGAGTTCCCCCGAGAAGCTTTTTAATTTTTTGCGAGCGAACGTAAAGTTTCTCAGGGGAACTCAAAAGCATTGAGTCATATTTTTTCTATTACCATGTCCCTTTAGGAGCTCCATGGCTATTCGTGTTATCCTAATGCGTCAACAACAACAACATAAATGTACAGTTGTGCTCAAAAGTTTACATACCCCTTGCAGAATCAGCAAAAATATTAATGATCTTAACAAAATAAGAGAGATCATACAAAATGCATGTTATGTTTTATTTAGTACCATCCTGAATAAGATATTTTACATAAAAGATGTTTACATATATTCCACAAGACAAAAAAAAAAAAGCTACATTTATAAAAATGACCCTGTTTAAAAGTTTTTGTACCCTTGATTCTTAATAATGTGTTGTTACCTGGATGATCCACGGCTGTTTTTTTGTTTTGTGATGGTTGTTCTTGAGTCCCTTGTTTGTCCTGAGCAGTTAAAGCTGCAGCCCGTAACATTTTTTGTGTCCAAAATTTACTACATTTATATAATAAGTGAGTACATAAATCCATTTTCTAAACCGTGTTTTTGTCTTATCCTGAATCACTACAGTACACCTATAATAAGTGTTTATATTCGAACCATTTTAGACTGGTTCGGGTCGCACCGTTGTGGAGCAGCCCAGTACCTGTGTGACTCGTCATAAGTAGCTCCGGCTACAATGTTCTTCCGCAAGACGCATGCAGTTCTGTTTATTAACTGCTAGAGCACCAAAAGTTACAGACTGCAGCTTTAAACTGCCCAATGTTCTTCAGAAAAATCCTTCAGGTCTCAAAATCATAGTCACTGCTGGAAAGGGTTCAAATATGCAAAAGATGCTGGAAAACTGAAGAATTTGCAGGACCTGAAGGATTTTTCTGAAGAACACTGGGCAGTTTAACTGCTCAGGACAAACAAGGGACTCATGAACAACCATCACAAAACAAAAAAAACAGTTGTTGATCATCCAGGGAACGACACACAGTCTTGTGGACTATATGTAAACATCTTATGTAAAATATCTTATTCAGGACAGTACTAAATAAAAAATAACATGCATTTTGTATGATCTCTTATTTTGTTAAAATCATTATTCTGCAAAGGGTATGTAAACTTGGACAACTGTATGGGGTTAATTGGAAGCCATTGATATGGAATTTTAATCTATCGACAGCCCTAATTTAACTGCATCGGTCAACTAAAAAAAAAAAAGTGTATTTGATGCTGATGATATCGATTAATAATTACTACTGAGGTACCAGAGCCAATTATTGTTTTGAAGCCAAAATGTTATAGGACATTGATCCAAGCCTACTTCGAGTACTGTCTGCAATTAACAAGAACCAAAGATTCACAAAAAGTACTGTTTTCCACACACTACACATCCTCCACTCGCCAGAGGTAAGTTGCTTTGCAAATAATAGGCCTAAACACCGCCCCAACTTCTTCCATAAAGAACTTGAAGAAGCAATGACAGCAGACTCATTACTTTGCAAAGCTGTTTTAGACGACATGATAGTTCATAATTAGCCCAATCTCAAAACTTAGCTCATTAGAGAGATCTGATATTGTCATAGTTTCGTTTGACTTGACTGTTGAAGTGACGAGCCGCGCAGCGCCGACACGCACCAACACCCATCGGCCAATTACCGTCTGACAATTAGAGAGAGGGATAAACCAGAGACAGACAGAAAGAGCATCAAAGAGATTGGCTAATGCTGGCCGGTGAAACTCAAGAAAAGACCCCATTACTGCCTTTGAAAGAGCTGCAGAGGATGAAACGAGACCCACATTAGAGGCCTTGTCAAATAATGACATTTTTAAGCACAAAAACAGACATGAACCCACATAGACTGCCATTTGAGAGAGAGAGGCTGTCCCAAATCTATTGCTTGAGGGACAGATCACATGCTCTGGAGTACAGCTGTCGCTCACGAGTGATGGTTCAATAGAGACTGTCCATCTCAATTCTTACTGGAGATGTCAAATTTTACAAACCATGCAGTGACAGCAAGGCTTGACTATAATCAATTATTTAATCTAAAATTGCTTCAGCTCATACCTACAATCAGCTCTATGATATAAAAGAGATAACTTTAGAACGATAGAATGTTTGTAACCAAGCAGATCTCGGCTGCCATTGACTACCATAGTGGGAAAAAAAAAAAATACTGTGGTAGTCAATGGCTGCCGAGATCTGCTTGGTTACAAACATTCTTCCAAATATCTTCCTCTGTGTTCAGCAGAACAAAGAAATTTATACAGGTCTGGAACAACTTGAGGGTGAGTAAATGAGGACAGAATTTTCATTTTTGGGTGAACTAAAAGTGATGAACAAGTGAACAAGAGTGATGAGTCAAAATTCATGACCCAAAGTCAATGGTCCATATCTTTTAGTGCATGTGAACGTGTGTGTATTTACCTGCTATTGAGTGTGTAGTTCTGCTGTTTCAGGTTAAGTTCTCGCTGTTGAATCTGTATCACCTCCCTGGATAAATCCTCAGGTTTCCTACAACAAAACATTTTTAAAGTGAAATAACAGATATAATCTATTTATAATTTACTAGATTATTAAATACTTAATATTCTACTAGCACAATAAAAGATGAACAGGGTACAAAAAAAGGGCCTGAGAAGTCCAATAAAAGTCCTTTTTTTGTTTTCAATATTTTTCTGTATTACAATATTAAACAAGCCATTTTATACTTCATAGTTATTGTATACAAAGTTTGACTTTCCGGCAACCCCATTTCTAAAATGTTGTCTATGGTAACAAGGTTGAGTGCAAAATGTGCCACATTGCAATAAATACCACACACTTGGCAGTTAAAACTACAAACCCGATTCCAAAAAAGTTGGGACACTGTACAAACTGAATAAAAACAGAATGCAATGATGTGGAAGTTTCAAATTTCAATATTTTATTCAGAATACAACATAGATGACATATCAAATGTTTAAACTGAGAAAATGTATCATTTTAAGGGAAAAATAAGTTGATTTTAAATTTCATGGCATCAACACATCTCAAAAAAGTTGGGACATGGCCATGTTTACCACTGTGTGGCATCCCCTCTTCTTTTTATAACAGTCTGCAAACGTCTGGGGACTGAGGAGACAAGTTGCTCAAGTTTAGGAATAGGAATGTTGTCCCATTCTTGTCTAATACAGGCTTCTAGTTGCTCAACTGTCTTCTTTGTCGCATCTTCCTCTTTATGATGCGCCAAATATTTTCTATGGGTGAAAGATCTGGACTGCAGGCTGGCCATTTCAGTACCCGGATCCTTCTTCTACGCAGACATGATGTTGTAATTGATGCAGTATGTGGTCTGGCATTGTCATGTTGGAAAATGCAAGGTCTTCCCTGAAAGAAACGACGTCTGGATGGGAGCATATGTTGTTCTAGAACTTGGATATACCTTTCAGCATTGATGGTGCCTTTCCAGATGTGTAAGCTGCCCATGCCACACGCACTCATGCAACACCATACCATCAGAGATGCAGGCTTCTGAACTGAGCGCTGATAACAACTTGGGTTGTCCTTGTCCTCTTTAGTCCGGATGACATGGCGTCCAAGTTTTCCAAAAAGAACTTCAAATTTTGATTCGTCTGACCACAGAACAGTTTTCCACTTTGCCACAGTCCATTTTAAATGAGCCTTGGCCCAGAGAAAACGCCTGCGCTTCTGGATCATGTTTAGATATGGCTTCTTTTTTGACCTATAGAGTTTTAGCCGGCAACGGCGAATGGCACGGTGGATTGTGTTCACCGACAATGTTTTCTGGAAGTATTCCTGAGCCCATGTTGTGATTTCCATTACAGTAGCATTCTTGTATGTGATGCAGTGCCGTCTAAGGGCCCGAAGATCACGGGCATCCAGTATGGTTTTCCGGCCTTGACCCTTACGCACAGAGATTGTTCCAGATTCTCTGAATCTTTGGATGATATTATGCACTGTAGATGATGATAACTTCAAACTCTTTGCAATTTTTCTCTGAGAAACTCCTTTCTGATATTGCTCCACTATTTTTCGCCGCAGCATTGGGGGAATTGGTGATCCTCTGCCCATCTTGACTTCTGAGAGACACTGCCACTCTGAGAGGCTCTTTTTATACCCAATCATGTTGCCAATTGACCTAATAAGTTGCAAATTGGTCCTCCAGCTGTTCCTTATATGTACATTTAACTTTTCCGGCCTCTTATTGCTACCTGTCCCAACTTTTTTGGAATGTGTAGCTCTCATGAAATCTAAAATGAGCCAATATTTGGCATGACATTTCAAAATGTCTCACTTTCAACATTTGATATGTTATCTATATTCTATTGTGAATAAAATATGAAGTTTATGAGATTTGTAAATTATTGCATTCTTTTTTATTCACAATTTGTATAGTGTCCCAACTTTTTTGGAATCGGGTTTGTAGTTAATAATTATAAATACAGTGCATCCGGAAAGTATTCACAGCGCTTCACGTTTTCCACATTTTGTTGTTACAGCCTTATTCCAAAATGGATTGAATTCATTATTTTCCTCAAAATTCTACAAACAATAGCCCATAATAACAACGGGAAAGAAGTTTGTTTGAAATCTTTGCAAATTTATTTAAAAAATAAAAAAATAAAAAAAATAAATAAAAAAAATAATACACGTACATAAGTATTCACAGCCTTTGCTCGATACTTTGTTGAAGCACCTTTGGCACCAATTACAGCCTCAAGTCTTTTTGAGTATGATGCTACAAGCTTGGCACACCTATTTTTGGGTTCTCCCATTCTTTGCAGGACCTCTCAAGCTTCATCAAGTTGGATGGAGATTGTCGGTGCACAGCCATTTTCAGATTTCTCCAGAGATGTTCCAATCCGATTCAAGTCTGGGCTCTGGCTGGGCCACTCAAGGACATTCACAGAGTTGTCCCGTAGCCACTCATTTGTTATCTTGGCTGTGTGCTTAGGGTCGTTGTCCTGTTGGAAGATGAACCTTCGCCCCAGTCTGAAGTCCAGAGCGCTCTGGAGCAGGTTTTCATCAAGGATGACTCTGTACGTTGCTGCATTCATCTTTCCCTCGATCCTGACTAGTCTCCCAATTCCTGCCGCTGAAAAATATCTCCACAGCATGATGCTGCCACCACCATGCTTCACTGTAGGGATGGTATTGGCCAGGTGATGAGCAGTGCCTGGTTTCCTCCAGACATGACACTTGCCATTCAGGCCAAAGAGTTCAATCTTTGTTTCATCAGACCAGAGAATTCTGTTTCTTATGGTCTGAGAGTCCTTCAGGTGCCTTTTGGCTTCCGTCTGGCCACTCTACCAAACAGGCATGATTGGTGGAGTGCTGCAGAGATGGTTGTTCTTCTGGAAGGTTCTTCTCTCTCCACAGAGAAACGCTGGAGCTCTGTCAAAGTGACCATCGGGTTCTTGGTCACCTCCCTGACTAAGGCCCTTCTCCCCCAATCGCTCATTTTGGCCGGGCGGCCAGCTCTAGGAAGAGTCCTGGCGGTTCCAAACTTCTTCCATTTACGGATGATGGAGGCCACTGTGCTCATTGGGACCTTCAATGATACAATCCTGTCTCGGGGGTCTACAGACAATTCCTTGGACTTCATGGCTTGGTTTGTGCAGGTGTGTGCCTTTCCAAATCATGTCCAATCAACTGAATTTACCACAGGTGGACTCCAATCAAGTTGTAGAAACATCTCAAGGATGATCAGTGGAGCTAAATTTTAAGTGTCATGGCAAAGGCTGTGAATACCTATGTACATGTGATTTTTTTTTTTTTTTTTTTTTTTTCTTTTAATAAATTTGCAAAGATTTCAAACAAACTTTTTTCACGTTGTCATTTTGGGGTATTGTTTGTAGAATTTTGAGGAAAATAATGGATTCAATCCATTTTGGGATAAGGCTGTAACATAAAATATGGAAAAAGTGAAGCACTGTGAATACTTTCCGGATGCACTGTATTGGCATCAGCCATAAAAAAATAAAAAATAAAATTCTATGTTGGTCGATCGCTAATACTGACTTTAAAACTGCCTACATTTTATGCAAGGTTAATTATGTTAAACAATACACATTTAATAGTTCTCACAACTGTCTCTTTCTGTCTGCCCTAATGGTCCTAATGTACCTTATTCATGGAAAGCTAAGACTACAAACTGTAAACTCTGAAAACTCATTCTCTAAAATACTCATTAGCAGCTGCTAATGAAACAAAAACTCATTCGTGCATTCAGAATCTGCTTCCTAATAGAGATGAATACATTTTCTCAAGTCCAAAGCTGTATTGTCCTGAAATGGGTTTTTTTTTTTTTTAGCTTTTTGCAAAAACACATTGACTTTTCTAACTCATCAACCTCCCATACTCCAAAATTTTCCATATTTTCCATAGTGTTTTTAAATATGTAACATTTTATTTATTTTGGTGCCAGCCATTTTATTTAATTTGAACTCATTAACTTGCATTATTTTCTATCATAATCACTGGGCTATGATTAAAAAAACGGCTTTCTGATTAAAAGCAATCTTCATTTAAAAGATTATAAATTCTTCAAATCCCATACTGTTACACAGGGCTTTATTGTTTGGTGTTGTTATTCTCCCAAGCATTCTCATAAAAGCAAGCTGAGACATAATTATGCAAATTCGGTTTATAAATGCTACGTTATGCTTGCTGGAAGTACTCAGTGCAAGAATTCAGCAGCAATATATTCAAAAATCCAAATATATTCATATATATTTCTATATAACATACACAGATAACTACTGGGTCATGCTTCAAATGATCATAGGGCATGTTAAATTACATTTGCTGTCTATGATTTGCATAATTAACAGAGCTGTCAACATCAAACAAAAAGCTCATGAACTTAATCACACCCACAGACAGAAAGGTTCCGAATGCATTTGCTCAAGTTTGACAATTTTTCTTTATATTTCTATGATGAAAGTGCTATCTTATGGTTGATACCTTTGTTCTGTATTCAAGATGAAAGCTAATTCTGAAGACAATTGGTTCAGCTTTCAAACAGTAGGAATATCACCGCAAAGGGAACATAAAGGAAAGGAATCATAAGACAAAGTATGAATTCCTCTTTCGCTCTTCATTTTTCAGAATGTTATCTCTCGTTTCCTTCACAGCGAGATGAGTCTACGGTACAAAAAAGGAAAGTCCCAACCGCTGCACTTTTCTTTGCTGAGACAAAACATTGAGAAGATATGACACCGGTTTCTTTTATTTGGAGAATCCCCGTGAGAGTTACATTGCTCACCCAGGTAAAACATGAGAGGAGCAGAACGAAACTACTGCCTGACATATTTATACTGCCTGTGAATGTGGTGGTTCATAGGCCTGGGGAGCAGAGAGAGAAGAATGAGAAATGTTCAATGATCAATCAGAATCCAAAATCAGATTTCTGCTCCACCAAAGTGAGACGGGCACTTTATGCTCATTCGCAGTGCTATTGTTCTCTCAAAGCAACAGAAAAGCATTGAGAAGAGTTTGATTACATACAGTGTTTTACCTAGGCGAATGTGAGCATAATCAGTTGAATCCTGCATTTAAAAACCTCACCCAAGGCCATATCACACTTCAAAAGACAGGAAATGCATACAAACAGGAACAAAGACCTTCGCTGAGGAAAATGGACGTCACAGTGAAGAGGGAGGGAAGAAATTATAGGAGGAGAAAGTACCTATATGGGAATTAAGATTTTGACCAGATCCATGAAGGATATTGACTACAAAACTGTGACCTATGATGTGCCATTTGAAGTTAATAATCATTACTGGCCAATTTCTGAATGCTCAAAGTGGAAGGTTTATTCTCTACCACATTCAAACACACATATTGAAAACAATCATTCACAATACATCTGCAATGATTTTGTTGGTGATATAAAATTAAGCACCACTGTGAATATCGCAATGATTTTTGTTTGCCCCTAAGTGCCCTAAAGAATGATGAAAGACTTTTCATTGTCTGGTAAATATTGCCATTTATTGTTATATTGGTGCATATAAAATGGAAACAATTAAATATTGTTCCATTTGTTCATTTAATGAAAAATATTTCTTGAATTTTTAAACTACATTTTTGTTGTTTTACTTATATTAAACAGTTTAATATAAAAATCTAATTGCTGCAGTTTCTGTTTGGTCAAAATGATGGTTCCTCTAATAGCCATAGTTAAAAAGTACGAAAGAAGAAATTCTGCTCAAAGCTCTTCCACTCCAAACCATACGATGTGAAAATGATCAGAGTTGTGCTGTTGAAGATTACAGCACTTACACAACATTACAAGCATCTGTTTAGAGTTAAGTTGACAGACGAAGAACTGAGCTGACATTACTTTAGTATATTTAAAAGAACAGTTCACCCAAAAATGAAAAATTCCTAGTTTGGACACTCAAATAAAACTATGAATGACTAACTTATGGTTACCCTAGGCTAGCATATTAAAGGGTTAGTTTAACCAAAAAGGAAATTTGTGTCATTAATTACTAACCCTCATGTCGTTCCAAACCCGTAAGACCTTCGTTCATCTTCGGAACACAAATTAAGATATTTTTGATGAAATCGGAGAGCTCTCTGATCCCTCCATAGAGAGCAACGTAATTAATGCTGCCTTCACATGCTATCAGAAATTTAAAAATTCCCACTTCTGAAGTCGTGATTATGAGCTTGTTGCATTCAAGTGCTTTGTTGTCAGAATGAACATGAATCATGGAGGACACCAGGTTTATTCTTGCCTATTAATTGAGAAAATCTTATTAAAACCAAAATTATAGTGTAGTGTGTGTAAAATTGTAGTGTCATATGCACTGACAACCATATAAACATTTACGAAGCCTACAATTCTGTAATTTCGGTTAAATGCAGGCTATTTTCGCTGCGTATAAAACATACAATAGCCTACGCTTCAAATGATTACTCGTATATGTAAATACGCACTACATTAATGACAAGACAAGACGATCTAGCTGTTTTGGGGAAAATCATACCTGTCACAGCAGTAGGCTAGTTCTCCCCGCCACCATGTTTAAAGTTTACGGCACGCCCATCACTTTTAATAAGTTTTAAAATGTAATTTATTCCTGTGATGGTAAAACTGAATTTTCAGCATCATTACTCCAGTCTTCGGTGTCACATGATCCTTTCCTATTCTAATATGCTGATTTGCTGCTCAAGAAAAATTTCTTATTATTATCAATGTTTTAAACAGTTGTGCTGCTTAATATTTTTGAGGAAAGGTTTTTTTTTTTTTCAGGATTCAAACATAAAAGGACGACAAGCTTCAGTCCTGTAGTGTGCGCTTGGCCCAAGATTTCATACTGTGACAGATTGTCATTCAAATGTCATCATTCTGTAACCTACATTAGGTTAGTTTTCATTTTTCTATAAATAAAATATAAATGCTGTAGAAATGCATATCAACACTGAAAAATGCTGTTCACCACTTTAACATTTTTGTATTAATATTCTGTACTTTTGTTGTGGTCAAGTGTATACCACAAAAAGATGGAAAGTGGAGAAATAGGGAAAAAAGAACCATCCTGAGGTTAGCCAAATGATATATACATATTAATAACTCCATTTTTATAGAGTTTGAATTAAGAATAACGTTTTTTATTATTTATAATACGGAGCTAGCCCCCAATTTCAATCATTTTGTCTTACATTACCATTTTCCACCCTCTCTCTGACCTGATCTCACCAAAAATAATACTTCTGTTATCATTTAGCAAACCTGTATGCTTTTTCCCCCCTTCCATGGAAAACAAAAGAAGAAATTAATGATTTACAGTGATCACTGTATTATTATAACATGAAAATCGGTCACGTCTTCTGAAGTCTCAAGATAGCTTTGTGTGAAAAACAAATCAAAATTGTGTTGTTCTTCCCCTCATTGATGATTCAGTTGAACTTGAAAACCAGATAAATAGATCAGATCAGACCAACTGATTACTTAAAAAAAAAAAAAAAAAAAAAAACAAATAAATTTGTTCATGAACTGATTTCACGCTTTTCAGCAAATAACTACTTGAACTCCGTAAAATGTTTTTTTTTTTCTCATGCAGTACTCGCACCGCATGCACACAGACTCTCCCGGTGCTCGCTATGTTCCGCCTCTCCTGCTATTAATGCACTACACATATAAGAATAAACCATCTAAAATGCTTTGAATAGTCGCACTACTAAAACTAAATGTGATATGGTGATTTAAATTATGTTTGCGCTTTAACTTTAAGGAGTGCCGTTCCGCCAGCGCGTGCGCTTCAGATGATCAATGTAATCAGTCACAGTTCTAATTGCAAGAATGTGTCAAAATTACTATTCACAAAATGTAAATGGTTAGGTGCATTTACTCACTCTCATGTTGTTTTCGCACGTCACGCAAGTATTTGAACGCCCGTGTTTACTACAGTGTGCGCGTCATTGTAAATCTGTTCATTATATAAAGCCATCGTGTCTCTTCAGAAGACTTGGATTTGGATTAGACAACTCGATTGATTATTTTTAGGATGCCTATGACATTTTTTTGGATCTTTTAAGTTTGAGAGGAATGGACTTTAAATGGAGGTACAGAAATCTTTCTCTGGTTTCTTGAAAAATAACAATTTGTGTTTTTAAGTTAAATGAAAATCTTATAGGTTTGAAGCGACATGAAGGTGAGTACATGATGACAATTTAAATTTTTGAGTGAATTATACCTTATAAATATAGTAAGCTGAGCCTTGGATAAAACTAACTCCATATCGTAAATCATATAGTTTACATCAACAAAACGATTAAAAACGCATGAAGGTGACCAGGTGCAAACAAGGCCAAAATTTGCTCTGTTCCTCACATAAAGCTATCGTATGTTTCTTTTGCATATGTCCATTCACAATGACTGCAGAAGTTCCACAGAAGAAAGAAATTCATACAGGTTTGGAAGTATTCGTCTGTCCAATTTCTATGGGCAGATGTTTAGATACTCATAATACCATTAAATATTGGTAACGGATGTTAAACGGATCGTTCCCTCGCACTGATGTCTGATGTTTTAGGACAGTGATTGACCAACAAGAGACTCAATATTTGTCAGTGTGAGGGGTACTTCAAGAGCACTGTGTGTGTGCTCTACCAAATCCCCATAAGCCATTAAACAGACAATGTTTATATCTTTCCACATGACTGACAAAGCACATCTGCACTTCACACGATCAATAGAACACATGCGTATGCAAACACACTAAAACTAGTCCACACAGACTGTTTTAGCATATATAACAAGCTGACCTTGAAAACACTGCAAAACCAGAGAGCATGCTGAATTTACAACCAATAACACTGACTGACCTAATACAAGTTAACAGACCTACACAGGTGCAGACAGGAAGAGAGAAACAACCTGTTTCTTAAGATCGGAGCGCCCTCTGGTGGCTATGTAATCACCACATCACCCAAAACAATGGCTTTAGGTTTCAATAAATTCAAATAGTGCTAACTACAATAACTATATCCTCAAATATGGCTTCATATTGAGTGTCAGATATCTATCAGGCTTTTAATGCAATATTTCCACAAAATTCTATTTTTAAAAAAACATTAGAAAAAACCCACCTAATATTAAGTCCCGTAGCCTGGCCAATGTTTTCCCAAGCCTGCAGCTCATGCTCCAATTTCTAAAAGATAAAAATCACATCCAGACACAATGATGGACATTAAAAGCCAAAATCAGCTTGAAAAAACTTGGTTGTTTTATGAAAATGTATTTTCTTACTTTTTCCTTTTGATTTTTGGGGTAAAATATCATGCACAAGATAATTTAACCAAGTCAACCATGCATAGTAGAGCTGCACGATTAATCATAAAAAAAAATAAAAATAAAAATAATAATAATATTCACAATCGCGAATCAAACACCCACGCAATCTTATTCCTAAATGACAACAATTCGCATGCGTCTATTTAACCTTTGACAAAATCACTCCAGAACATTCAAATCTGCGTTGGCGGCTTGGCGCTGCCGCTGACCCAGAGAATCAGCTATCATGTACAGTGGGGAGAACAAGTATTTGATACACTGCCGATTTTGCAGGTTTTCCTACTTACAAAGCATGTAGAGGTCTGTAATTTTTATCATAGGTACTCTTCAACTGTGAGTGACGGAATCTAAAACAAAAATCCAGAAAATCACATTGTATGATTTTTAAATAATTAATTTGCATTTTATTGCATGACATAAGTATTTGATCACTTACCAACCAGTAAGAATTCCGGCTCTCACAGACCTGTTAGTTTTTCTTTAAGAAGCCCTCCTGTTCTCCACTCATTACCTGTATTAACTGCACCTGTTTGAACTCGTTACCTGTATAAAAGACACCTGTCCACACACTCAATCAAACAGACTCCAACCTCTCCACAATGGCCAAGAACAGAGAGCTGTGTAAGGACATCAGGGATAAAA
The DNA here is from genome assembly GCA_039654105.1 of Coreius guichenoti. NCBI lineage: Eukaryota > Metazoa > Chordata > Actinopteri > Cypriniformes > Gobionidae > Coreius > Coreius guichenoti. The sequence continues at coordinate 9,794,459 of CM077170.1, forward strand.
TTGTAGACCTGCACAAGGCTGAGATGGGCAGGACAATAGGCAAGCAGCTTGGTGAGAAGGCAACAACTGTTGGCGCAATTATTAGAAAATGGAAGAAGTTCAAGATGACGGTCAATCTCCCTCGGTCTGGGGCACCATGCAAGATCTCACTTCGTGGGGCATCAATGATCATGAGGAAGGTGAGGGATCAGCCCAGAACTACACGGCAGGACCTGGTCAATGACCTGAAGAGAGCTGGGACCACAGTCTCAAAGAAAACCATTAGTAACACACTACGCCGTCATGGATTAAAATCCTGCAGCGCACGCAAGGTCTCCTTGCTCAAGCCAGCGCATGTCCAGGCCCGTCTGAAGTTTGCCAATGACCATCTGGATGATCCAGAGGAGGAATGGGAGAAGGTCATGTGGTCTGATGAGACAAAAATAGAGCTTTTTGGTCTAAACTCCACTCGCCGTGTTTGGAGGAAGAAGAAGGATGAGTACAACCCCAAGAACACCATCCCAACCGTGAAGCATGGAGGTGGAAACATCATTCTTTGGGGATGCTTTTCTGCAAAGGGGACAGGACGACTGCACCGTTGGGTCGTGGCTGGGTCTTCCAGCATGACAACGACCCGAAACACACAGCCAGGGCAACTAAGGAGTGGCTCCGTAAGAAGCATCTCAAGGTCCTGGAGTGGCCTAGCCAGTCTCCAGACCTGAACCCAATAGAAAATCTTTGGAGGGAGCTGAAAGTCCGTATTGCCCAACGACAGCCCCGAAACCTGAAGGATCTGGAGAAGGTCTGTATGGAGGAGTGGGCCAAAATCCCTGCTGCAGTGTGTGCAAACCTGGTCAAGAACTACAGGAAACGTATGATCTCTGTAATTGCAAACAAAGGTTTCTGTACCAAATATTAAGTTCTGCTTTTCTGATGTATCAAATACTTATGTCATGCAATAAAATGCAAATTAATTACTTAATCATACAATGTGATTTTCTGGATTTTTGTTTTAGATTCCGTCTCTCACAGTTGAAGTGTACCTATGATAAAAATTACAGACTTCTACATGCTTTGTAAGTGGGCAAACCTGCAAAATCGGCAGTGTATCAAATACTTGTTCTCCCCACTGTATAAGTATGAAACAGCTTTATAAACAGCCTTTTTTTAACCCCACCGTATCGTTGTTTCTGTTACAAATATTGAAATTATCACATAAACACTGATGTCCACGGTAGTGATCAAAATAGACTGTATTACTCTATCATTTGAATGTAACGGTAATAAATAAAGATTGTTTAAATTAAATTGTTATGCCAGCAGGTGGCAACAAGTGACTTAAAAAAATGTATGTCATTGAATCATTCAAAAATGCTGCTTCATCCAGTGATGAAACAAGCAAAGTCTTTATGAGTGAGTCATTGAATCATTCATTCAAACTGATTTTTTAAATAATTCATTCAAATTAATTAAACATTTTTAAATAGACTGCAGCAATTAACATTTTGTCTGACCTTCTAGTAAATTGTTATTTTGTCTAGTTGTCTATTCAGAATCGTGATCTCTATTTAAAACAAAAAAAAAATTCGTGATTCTCAATTTATCCAGAATTGTGCAGCTCTATTGCATAGCATCTGCACAGCAAAAATTGTGAAGTAAGAAATTTTGTCAGAACTACTTCTTCATTCAAGCGGTTTCAGGCCATGATCGCCCATAAAACTGCAGATACAATACACAATATTTTCAGAGGAGAATTATACTAAATGCTCAATGGCAAACTACTCCGCATCTGTGTTTACCTCTTTCTCCAACTCCACTTTGAGTTTATCCTCCATCACTCTCTCCATTCTCTCCAACTTCCTCCTCAACCCCTCAGTCTCTTCTTTCAGCAGACTGCTGTTCTCCTTTGTCTCTCTGGAAAGGAAATTGAGAGATGATTGAAATTATGATAGTTATAAATAATGATTTAGGTATGCATCCATCACAGAAAAAGTGAAACTGACATGATATGGTAACCCATACTCAGAAATTGTCCTCTGCATTTAACCCATCCAAGTTAGTGCACACACATTAGGAGCAGTGAGCAATGACACACACACACACACACACACAACACACTGCAAACCGTGGACACACACTCCCGGAGCAGTGGGCCTGGGGAGATTGCTCAAGGGCCTTGCTCAAGGGCACCTCAGACATTTCCTGCCAGTATTGAGCATCGAACCCGCAACCTTCGGGTTATCAGTCTGACTCTCTAACCATTAGGCCACACTGCCTCACAAAAAGTTTGCTGATGACAATGTTGATACCTTAAGAAAGAGTTTTCCTCCCGCAGACGTTTCATTTCCCGCTCCAGTTCAGGCAGTCTGGCCACTTCAGATTTCATGTTCTTCACAATCACAGCATCTTGCTCCTGAAGAGCCAAACGCCTCTCCAACTCCTGCAGATGGACAGCACCAAAAAGAGGGACCGGGTCACAAATAAAAGGAAATTCATGATGCAAAATACAATTTTGATTGTTTTTTTTTTACTACCAACTTGGTACTGAAGTAGTTACTTCTGACATCTCTCAGTGCTCCAAACTTCATAGAAAACAAAACTTAAGACTGAAACAGAATTACCTTCATCTTGAGTTCACTCTCCGTGCTGGTGGAATGCGATGACTGGAGATTTTGGTACCTCTGACTGATGTCCTGGAACTTCCTATCAGCATCAGATGCAAAAACAACATAGTACATTTGTATTTGTATTTAAGAGAGAGTATAAGGAAAAACAGTATGGGCTTTCGCATCGGGTAGTTATAGGACCATATAGCCACCAGGGGCTGGATTCATGAAACATTCTTAAGAATAAAATTCTTCTTATTTTCTAACTTAAGAAAAAAGATAAGAATATTTTGTATTCTCAAAAACTATTCTTAAGAACGTTCTTATCTTTTTTCTTAAGATTGCTCTTAAGATAACATTTAAGAAATATTCATATTCCCAAAAAGAATGTTCTTAAAAATCATTGTAAATAACTTCTCAAAGTTAGGACAACCTCCAACCTATCTTAAATACCCAAATGTAAGATGTTTAATGAATTGATTGGGTTGTTTCAAATATTAACCATTACAACATAACAGTAGCTAGCTAAATATAATATATACATTACTAATAGTACCATGAATATGGACGAGTACTCTGAAGTGACACAGATCGATCTTTTACACGTATATGATGTGCTCACTCAAGCTAGAACTAGCAAGGCAGCACAACACAGATACCGGATGCATTCACTCTAGAGAGAGCACAAGAAAGACAGAGCGCAAATGAATGTGAAAGACCGCTGCATCTTGAGACAGTCTCCTTTGAAAATAACGATTTTAATGACACGGCGCATTAAAAACACGACGCCGAGTGATTAACTCCCGTCAAGCCAGTCACGACGAAAATAGTCTGCACACTTATGATATCTACGGTAATCTGCAGGCAGCGCAAAAAGACAGGCTTTGATGTGTTTCTCATTCAGTGAATCTTCAGCAATACCCGCCTTGCAATAAAATAACACCTTTCTTTTTCTTCTTAAATAAAAAATGAAGATGTTCTTAAGAAAATATTTGAGAACTTAAGAATTTTTCAAGAATTGCACTTAGGAACATTCTTACGAACTTCTTAGAATTTATCTTAAGAATTTTCTTAACTTCTTTCTTAAGAAGATTTTCGTGAATCCAGCCCCTGGGCAGTGCCCCGAGAACTAAATTCTCCCCTAGTGCCAATTTCCTAATTACATTCGCACTGCCGGTATGAACTCTGGGGTGATGTAAGCCGGTCGACAGTGACATCCCTTAAGCACAGCCTTCAACAATGTCCGTTGATAAAATGTTTTCCATGTTTGTGGAGTAAGTATATGTAAACTGTGTGTTTACATGTGTTTCGTATGGCATGCGTTTGGCCAATCAACGTACACTTACATCACTGGTAGTTCCCATTGTGCTGGGTTAAACCCTACTCTGAAGTACGAGCTAATTTAGTCCCTCCCAAAAGGCATTCCTATAACTAAAATCGTTCCCAGTTCCTGCCGTGCGAACACACCAAAAAGCGTGTACTTCCGCCGGTAGTTACAGGGACTATGAAAATGTTCCTCCTGTGTGAAAGCTACTAGTGTGTGTTTGTGCCCATGTGAGTTCATACTTGCGCTGCACATCCAGTTGTTCCTGCAGGGCCTGGATCTCCAGGTTTTGGGTGGAGAATTTGGACTCCTGAATCTGGATCTGTTGACTGAGCCTTCGTGTCTCGTCTTTCAACTCACTGATCATCTACAATGAACACAATACTTTAAACACCTCATGTAATCCAAACTGGATTAACAAAAGTAAATAAAAGGTTGGTTTAAACAAAACCAGATTTATGAACAGCAATTGTCATTAGACAGTTTTATTTTTGTGTATGCAATTGCACACTACCATTCAAAGGGGATTTTTTAAAGAAATGAACTTTTATTCATCAAGGATGCATTAAACTGATCAAGAGTGACAATCAAGTAATTTATTCTTTTACAAAAGACTTCTATTTCCATTCTATTCTTCTGAACTTTCTCTTCATCAAAACATTCTGAAAAATATGTATCATGGTTTCCACAAAAATATTAAGCAGCACAACAGTTTTCAACATTGATAATAATAAGAAATGTTTCTTGAGCACCAAATCAGCATATTAGAATGATTTCTGAAGGACCATGTGACACTGAAAACTAAAGAAATGGCTGCTGAAAATTCAGTGCATCTGCTGCATCCACCTATTTGTATGCGCATAGATAACTATTGCGTTTTATCTGCACGCTCTGAGGCGCAAGTAATTTATTATATACAAAATTATTATATACAGTGGCTTTTCCTACTACAGCAACTTCCATTTTTCTTAGTGATATTTAGCACCAGTTTATCAGGAAGTGACAATTTTGTTCTCTTCGGCTCAATGGATGGAAACAGTGCTTTATTCGCAAATGTTTTATGCGATATTCCAATATTGCGCATAAGTTAAATTCACAACTTTGGCTGGAAACATAGCTAATGTTATTCTGTATTGTCCCCGTCAATTAAAATAAATAAAAAATAACTATGAGTCTTATTAAAACATGTTCATATTCGCAGAGGCACATGCCAGTTTTGTTGTCGAAATAAAACGACTAGCACTAGCAAGTAACAAACCGGCTGTGAAGCAATTGCCTATTGAAAAACAATTACATTATATTATATTATTAATATTATATTATATTCCAACAGGAAACAATAATGCAATAATTCATCAAACCATAATATGGGGAGCATTTTTATCTTTCTACAAACACCAATACATATGAACACACACCTGGTCCGCCTCTGCAAGTTTCCTGTCCTTTTCATTTACTTTCTTGTGGAGTTCCTCAAGGTTACGCTTTAAAGCCTTGTTGTTTTCCATTTGTTCATTAAGAGCTTGATTTGCTTTCCCTTCTCTTTCTTCCAGACGTCTGATCTTCATCAGTAACTCCCTGTTACGGTCAATTTCCCTCTGTAAATGTAATCGGACAGACACATACACACAAACACAGATCAAATTAGGTTTTTCCACAGCAGAGACTGAATGCACCAAATCACATCCTAATGGGTTTTGTCTGCAGTGACTTTTAAACCCTGTTTTAGGCTGCTTTTTTCTTCATATTGCAGGAATACGTTTAGAAAAAGGCCTGAGAAGACAGTAAAAGAAAATCAACAGAACGCATGATTTTCAGCACTATCCCATCTATCACTCACCTGTAAGTCTCTGGAGCTGCTGTGTGCCTCTTTCTCCAGCTCTATACGGGCCCGTTTGTGACTGAGCTCCATCTGTTGTTTCTCTTGAGTGAGCTGCAGAAGGCTGGTGTGGGAACGGACACGTTCGGCAGCCTCCTCCAACTACCGTGCACAACAACAAATTCAGTAATCTGCTCTACACATACTATATAAGAGATTAAAAGATGTCATATTTATGAGATCACTGACTTGACATTTAAATATTTCCATAAAAATAAGGACCAAAATATGAAAGGAGACTTGCCTCCACTCGTTTAGTATAGATCTTCTGAAGGTCGCTTCTTCCATAGGCTGGCTCCGTCTCCAACAAAGAGCGATCTGGACACGATATCAAACTCTTGAAAGATTTGAGCGTTGAGAAGATTGTGGTGTCATCCTCCATATCGTCCATTTTGACAAAGTCTTGACAGCCTCCTTTACAGAGTTAGAAAAAAATATAATTTGAGAAAAAAAAAACAAAAAAACAACAACATTCATACCCTACCCTCAAGAAACCCACTATTCAAACCAAAGAGGAAATGACACCAATACATGTAAAATAATGACCAGTTCTATGGTCAGTTCAGTTTAAATTAATGAGGTATTCTGAACCCCTTTAGGATGCTATTAACATTTGGGCAATTCAAATATTGAAAGTTTATAGTTAAGAATAAGGTATATTTCCGTGATTAATTATCAACTTCCATAAATGTCCGAAATAATGTCTCTCTGTTTATTTTTATTTTTTATTTTTTTTATCAAAAAGGGCTGATGTTGATCACTTGACACACACAATTCATGAGTTTGGAAATATTTTCCTTACCATAACATGGTACTTTGCTACATACCAAGGTAAAGGTCTACCTTATTCATACATCATTATGACAGACAGTAGAAACGTAAAGAGAACTGGGTCCTTCCTTTTCACTTGGTTCACTTCAAATGGTCTGAGTTCGGTTCTTTTAAAGAGGACCATAGTGTAAAAACACCCTTAAACTGTCTACTATAGGGTATTTCAAAGAATACTATGGTACTCTCATGGTATATGGTCCAAAATATGGTATTGGATACTTTTTTTATAAACTTAACACTGGTCATAACAATATATTAAAGCACTAATTAACACTATATTAAAATACGTATTCGTGAGGTAAACATAAAGCATAAAGTTAAATCACACACGCTTCAGTTCAATGTAAGTTAGCAACCGTTCAGCTAACGTCACCTCAAAACATTCTTCAATAAAACGATTTTATTCAAAGAATAAACCGCAGACGAATAAATATTCAATAACATACTTGTCCCTCCTATAAATTAAAAAATACGGTTCGGGATGGAAACCCTGTAACTCACTTTTCACAGCCGTCTCTCTCTTGGCGCTTGAGTCTCCGGTTTGAACTTCATGCGATTTTGTTTTCGTTGGTTGAGAAGCCGCTAACTGTTACTTCATTTGCACGACAGCGCCATCTGTGTGGCTGGGCGGAATAGATTCACCCATTCTATGTGCCACTTACATCGAAATACCACAACGTACCGCGTACATCCATTCTGGAAAATCCAGTTTAGACCCTTTGTTTATTAAACTGCTATATAAAAGCAATAACACAAGTGTAACACTATTGCTGTTGGTTCATTGGCACGTGGACTGTGACGCACAGCTCACGTCCGACAACACGGAAGTTGTGACGTTGCACTGCTGAATGGCTGAACTGAAACTCTCATGCTGGCAGTTTGAGTCTTTGCAAAACTTTATACTGATCGAAAACTGATTTATAAAGTTTGCAGATATTAAAATGGCCAGTTCAAACGTGGACCCGACAATACTGTGTCTGTTTGATGTAGACGGGACTTTAACAGCAGCTCGCCAGGTGAGTGACTAAAGCTGAAGGTGTTAGCTAGTCTTGTTAACTAACGTTAGTTAATCTTTTCAGTAAATGGATGAAACTGAATGATGATCTGTGTAAATGTTTTTATAAAGTCAAGTATGTATTGTGAATGCAGTTTTTTGTGGAGGTAATACTAAATAATGTCATCTTTCTGTCTTGGCACATCCTAAATGACAGTCTCAGAATCAGAATGAGATTTATTGCCAAAATTGGAAATTGGCCTGGTGACAGAAGCTTCCACTGCACAGACAGAATGACAGCGACCTGGGAAATAAATATATATATATATATATATATATATATATATATATATATATATACAAAAAAGGCAATATGTACAGTTATATACATGTCATAGGTGTCTATTAAAGATTCTCCATGTACTGTTTTAGTCTGCTTGTGGGGTGAAGATAGATTTTACATATAAACATTGGACGTCATTTATCGTCATTATGGACTCATCTTTTAAACACATCCTGGCTGGTTCTGTAAATAACACATTTTACAGTGCAACAAATTTAAATTACTTTGAAAGTTTGACTTCAAGGCCCTCCATTGTCCACAACAATATTCAAAGGCCACATGACTTTTCCAGTTTTTCTTGAAATTCTAGATAAGAATTAAGGATTTAAAAATGTTTTTAACTCACAATTTCTACCTGCTAAAATATTTTAGAGCTTGGCATAACTAAACAAAAATGTATAAAATTGTGAAAAGATCATTTACATGACTTTTGTCTAGAAATTCATATCCAGGTTTTCCAAGACATCAGAAATCCTGGTTCTTCGAAGAAAGAAAAAAATAGTTTTTGATGAAGTGAATTAAAATAAGAAATATCATATTTTTCTATAAGCAAAGTCATCTTGAGGCACATTTGGAAGTTTGCTGTGGCACAGATTTAAATGGCTTATGAAATGAAAGATTGCAAGTTTTGGGTTGCATTTCAACCCAAAAGAATAAGAAATTCTGTTTGATGTGGAAATTTGATTGTTGTTACTATATTGAGTAAGTTGACAGTCGAGAAGAATAGTTCTGCTTTACATTGTATTTCAAAATATTAAAGTAAAAAAAAAAGTATCCATGATGAAAGAAATATATTACTATTGTGCAGTAAAATGTACTTCTTAAAGTAATAATAATACAATTTATTAAACATTATTTTTAAAGAATATCAAACACGTTTTTATGTTTTAATTTAAATAGTAAACTTGCCAAAAATAAAAGGAATTATTACATTTTAATTTGATTACATTTTTGAGAGTATGTTTTTATATTCTATGTTCTCCTGACAGTAAAATAAGGCACTATAAGCTCATATAAAGGTCCAGTCATGAAAAGAAATATATACTGTTAAACTGCCAAAATCTTAAAAAATACTGTGATATAGATTTTTGGTCTTACTGTCCAGCACTATTTAAAATGTATATAGACTATTTAATGGATTTTCAGCTAAATTTAAACATTAAAACCATTTTATAATTTTGTGCTTAATGGAATGTGTTAGTTACCTCTTTAACTGTGTATGTTTTTGTCTTTAGAAAGCAACTCCTGACATGCATCAGTTCTTGAGAGACCTGAGACAGCGCGTGAGAGTCGGGGTGGTTGGAGGATCAGATTTAGACAAAATCAAAGAGCAGTTGGGTGATGATGGTGTGTATAAAAAATAGTTAAAATACGCATGCAAGTATAAGCAAAAACATCCAGTTCATTTATAGTGTGCATGTTTCCTTGGGAGTAATTCAAATGTTTCATGTTTTACAGTGATTGATAGAGTGGATTATGTGTTTGCTGAGAATGGTTTGGTAGCATACAGGTTTGGGCAGCTGCACTCTGTACAGGTAGTTTTGATTCTCTGTTTAATAAACTCACTGACTCGCTCACGTACTGTCCAGCAAATAAGTTGCTTATCCACTGGGATATATTTTTAATTTTTTTTCTTTTTCTTTTTTTTTTAAATCAGAGTATTCAAGCATACATGGGAGAGGACATTTTACAGGATTTTATAAATTTCTGCCTCAATTACCTTTCAAAGTTAAAACTACCCAAGAAGAGGTAAGGGGGGGAACATTTTTTACTGCATTATTTTAAAGTTTGTCAATATTAAAGTTAATTCAATTTCTTTTAACACCGGTTACTGCATTTAACTGTATTAAAAGCAATTTTAAACTGATCATGTCATATACACTCACCTAAAGGATTATTAGGAACACCTTACTAATACTGTGTTTGACCCCCTTTCGCCTTCAGAACTGCCTTAATTCTACGTGGCATTGATTCAACAAGGTGCTGAAAGCATTCTTTAGAAATGTTGGCCCATATTGATAGGATAGCATCTTGCAGTTGATGGAGATTTGTGGGATGCACATCCAGGGCACGAAGCTCCCGTTCCACCACATCCCAAAGATGCTCTATTGGGTTGAGATCTGGTGACTGTGGGGGCCATTTTAGTACAGTGAACTCATTGTCATGTTCAAGAAACCAATTTGAAATGATTCGAGCTTTGTGACATGGTGCATTATCCTGCTGGAAGTAGCCATCAGAGGATGGGTACATGGTGGTCATAAAGGGATGGACATGGTCAGAAACAATGCTCAGGTAGGCCGTGGCATTTAAACGATGCCCAATTGGCACTAAGGGGCCTAAAGTGTGCCAAGAAAACATCCCCCACACCATTACACCACCACCACCAGCCTGCACAGTGGTAACAAGGCATGATGGATCCATGTTCTCATTCTGTTTACGCCAAATTCTGACTCTACCATCTGAATGTCTCAACAGAAATCGAGACTCATCAGACCAGGCAACATTTTTCCAGTCTTCAACTGTCCAATTTTGGTGAGCTCGTGCAAATTGTAGCCTCTTTTTCCTATTTGTAGTGGAGATGAGTGGTACCCGGTGGGGTCTTCTGCTGTTGTAGCCCATCCGCCTCAAGGTTGTGCGTGTTGTGGCTTCACAAATGCTTTGCTGCATACCTCGGTTGTAACGAGTGGTTATTTCAGTCAAAGTTGCTCTTCTATCAGCTTGAATCAGTCGGCCCATTCTCCTCTGATCTCTAGCATCAACAAGGCATTTTCGCCCACAGGACTGCCGCATACTGGATGTTTTTCCCTTTTCACACCATTCAAACTCTAGAAATGGTTGTGCGTGAAAATCCCAGTAACTGAGCAGATTGTGAAATACTCAGACCGGCCCGTCTGGCACCAACAACCATGCCACGCTCAAAATTGCTTAAATCACCTTTCTTTCCCATTCTGACATTCAGTTTGGAGTTCAGGAGATTGTCTTGACCAGGACCACACCCCTAAATGCATTGAAGCAACTGCCATGTGATTGGTTGATTAGATAATTGCATTAATGAGAAATTGAACAGGTGTTCCTAATAATCCTTTAAGTGAGTGTGTATATATATATATATATATATATATATATATATGTGTGTGTGTGTGAGACCGTAAAGACATTTATAATGTCACTAAAGATATCTATTTGCAAATAAATGCTCAACATTGATAATAATAATAAATGTTTCTTGAGCACCAAATCAGTATATTAGAATGATCATGTGACTGATTAATTCAGCTAGAAAGCGTTGCCATCACAGGAATAAATTACATTTTAAAAATATATTAAAATGGAAATTGTTTTAGATTGTAATAATGTTTTACAATATTACCGTTTTTTCTGTTTTTCATCAAATAAAAAAATCCTACCAATATATCCAATATATTTATATATAAATATATTATGTGTGTGTGTATATAAATATATACAGTATATACAAAACACCATTTTTTTATTTGTTTTCATGCAACCATAATGTTTATGGTATTTTTACTGTCATCTCAGAGGTACATTTATTGAATTCCGTAATGGAATGCTGAACGTCTCCCCAGTTGGTCGAAGCTGTAGCCAACAGGAAAGAATCGAATTCTTCGAACTTGATAAGGTAATTTTTTTGGAATGCATCAACACGTGCCATTGTCTTTTTAAAGGATGTCATTACAGGTTGATTGACCTTTTTTACGTTCTTTTTATGCAGAAGGAGAAAATCAGAGAAAAGTTTGTCTCTGTTTTAAAAGAAGAGTTTGCTGGGAAAGGACTAGCTTTCTCCATTGGTAAGTAACTTTGTGTATATGTGGTTGTCTAGCTAATAATATGTTTGTGTAGTATAGATAAAGTATATGTATTTTTTCTGCAGGTGGGCAGATCAGCTTTGATGTGTTTCCAGAGGGCTGGGATAAGCGCTACTGCCTGGGAATAGTGGAGAAAGACTCATACAAGTCCATCCATTTCTTTGGAGACAAAACAATGCCTGTGAGTCCATTATTCCAGTATTCATGCACATACAGTATGTACATTGCAAAGAAATCCCAAACTTCCTTGAAACAGTTTTGTGATGTTATTTTTTCCCAAACAGGGAGGAAACGATTATGAAATCTTTGTAGACCCCAGGACAATTGGTCATGAGGTGAAGTCACCAGAGGACACACAACGGATCTGCAAGGAGCTCTTCTTCAGCTGAGACCCTGAGCATGACCTCTGCCATACAGAATAAAGACTACAACGTCCAAGAACTGTAAAACTACGAACGGAAGTCTCACTTGACAAGCCCAAGCCATTATTGTCTTTTGTGTATTTAAATGATTGTACATCACGACAGGTACTGGATAAACCTGTACATACAGAACATGTGTATGTGTTTATTTTATATGTAATCTGATACATTATTGACTGATTGGTGCTAGTTTCATGTCTGAACTTCTGTGCCTTAAATCATGTCAATACTGGACAATACATACTATACACTTAAAATTATTAAACACTCTGGTCCAAATGAAAACAGATATCACAGGGTTTCCGTGGGTCTTTAAAAGTCTAAATCTGACCTTCTACAATTTAAGGCCTTAAAAATGTCTTAAATTCAATATCATGGCATTAAATTAGGCCCCTATGATTTCCGCGATGCGGAAAACATACAGAATCGCAGAATCCATTCATAAAAATAGAATTTACTGTATAATGCGGAATGTCACAGAATTTGTCAACTTTTGGATGAATAAATCAAAAAATAAAACATATCATAGCGCCCTAAAAAATATTTTTTTTGTTAAACTTTTAATAAATTGCTGTTAAATTGTATATGTTTCATGATTTCAATTAATTAGACATGCTTTTTGACTAATAAAATTTAATTTAACCATTAAAACGGAGTAAAGCTAAAACAAACAAAAAAAAATCAATAAAATGGATTTCATAGGGCCCTAAATTAAATTGCACGCACTGCAAATAAAAAAAAACCCTCAGGATTTTTGTATTCCAGTACAAATATCTAAACATCCTTAAATCAAGATACATTTACTTGACATGCAAAATTATGAGTCTTGTTTTCTGAGAAATTGAACAAAATTAATTAAATTTGTCAGTGGGTATGAAAATTACTTTTTTATTTGAATTAAGTTGATTTTTCTGAACCCATTGGCAGATATTTGTTCTTGTTTTAATCATAAAATAACTTTTACAAGATCACAAGATTTCTTATCTTATGTCATTTTGCTTCTCAAGTAAATAGAATCTTTTAGATTTTAGACACTGGAAAACAAGACAAAACTACTGAAAAATAACTTTTTTGTAGTGTGATCAGAAGGTTCAGTAAAAGTTATTTCCATATTCTAGTGTTTGGGAGACGAGCTTTGAACAGCTATTTTTTATATTATTAGCTTTTTTTTTGTAAAATTAATTAAAAAGTAATGGAGATCTGGTGGAATTTGTATTTTCAAACTTTGAAGTGTTGCTAATTTAGACATTTACATTTAGAGAACATATTGGCTTATGTTCCCTTCAATTTATTCCTTAAATTTTCTTTAATTGGTCTTAAAAAGGTGTTAAATTTACCTGCAGAAACCCTGTATCGGATATCACTCAGTAAGACCAGAAGTACAGGTGGGTTTCATAAAATGTTACATGTTGTGTTAAGGATTAATGTTTTTTGTTTTTCTTTTAGAAGCAAATGTGATTAATAAATACAGCTGTGGGCTGGACTAACTAAAATTAGGAGTGAAGGTGCAACAATTTAGAGGGGAATTAAAAGACATTAGGTCAAAGGGACTCAAGGCTCTATTCATTTTTGCTCAAATTAAACTGATTTAATAATTAACTGCCTGACTGCTGAAGTGAAATAAGTGAATGCAACAGCGTAGCTATGTTTAAAGTGGCTTAATTGTGTGCCAAAAATCTGCTACACATTGCTGTATAATAAACATGAAATATACCTTGATTGATATGATACTGTTGCATTGTGCTAGTAAAGAACATGATGTATACTTTACATGTATGAGTTCAAAACTAGAAGAAAGGTTATTGTACATATTCTGCGCTAAACACATAAAAGAGGTAAAACATTTTAAAGATGTTCTTGTTTTTTATTAGCAATTTAAAAAATGAAATTAAAATTCTCAACATCCATAACCTACTCACATGCCTAATTTACTTTGTTTTAGTTTTAGTCTATTTTAGAATAAAAGTATTTACTAAACTGCTATTTTTTTTTAAATGTCACTAATTGCTTTTTGAAATGTTCCTTTTTGGGAAAATAGTGGCATTTTAAGGATTTTAAAAAAAGTGTTTAATTTGCTACTTAACCACAAATGTCACTTTTCCAAAAATATATTTGATGGTATGACTGCTTTTTTTAGCTGAAATAACACTGTACAAGTGCTTTTTAAAGTCCATATCAAACCTGAAATAATGATACAATGTATGATATGCAAGACCATACAACATGGTCAAGCCAACCATGTGCCTACAAGAACATTTCAAACCAAGACTTTTTGAAGGTCATCAAATATAAAACATAACAAAAAATAGTTTGTTCTCATCCCAAGAGGAAGCAGAGCAGTCCAAAAGTCCTGATTTGCTGGTTAACGAATGGGCCGGTACGGAAAGGCCATGGCAGCAGGATGAAAGGCGTGTGTAGAGAGAGAAGGGTGTGCGGCGTGAGCCGTTAACGGCCGATGTGGGGAGAGCACTGGATGTGTGGGGTGCGGTGAAAGTACGGGGTGCGGGCTGTGCGGTGAGGGGAGAGCAGACTGGTGTGGGCTGTGGGGAGAAAGCGGGGAGGGTCGTCCCGGGTGAATGTGTGGGTACATGTTGGGCTGGAAGGCTCCGCTGTGAGGTGGAGGCTGCACCACTGGACCGGACATCACAAGCTGTAACAGACTACAACACAAAATGAACATTTACTACACACTGCTCACAAATGAACATAAATTTTGTTAGTGATTGTGAGATATGGTTTTTGAATGGTTGATGGAGATATCTAGAGAGAAGGGTGGCTGAACAGATATATATCATCAGTATCATACTTAATAAAAAATAATATGTATACACCACCATTCATAAGTTTGGGGACAGCAAGTTGTTTTTTTATTTGTTTTGGGTCTTTTTGGAGGGAGAGAAATTAATGCTTTTATTCAGCCAGGATGCATTAAATTGATCAAAAGTACCAACACTTAAAACATTATTACAAACATTTAAAATAAATATTAAGCAGCACAACTATTTTCCATTGAGGTAAAAATAAATATTACTGGAATATTACTAGAAATAAAATATATTATAAATTATTATTATATTATACATTTATTATAATATATTATATTAAAATATAAATATATTTAATTAGAAATTATATTATGAATACTTTTTATTAAATAAAATGTGATATATTATAATTATAATAATTATATTAAAATATAAATATATATTAAATCAAAGGTATTATTTTGAATTGTAATAATAATAATAATAATAATTCACAACATTACTGTTTTTACTGTATTTTTTTTATAAATCAAGTCTTGTTGGCTGAGCATAAGACTTCAATCAAAAAATTTTTTACATTTACTGGTATATATATATAAAACCAAAAATTATTCAGACAGCAGATATAATTTTTTACTAGTGGGTGCAGGACACTATAGTTCATTTATGTAAGTGAGGATAGCAAAATCAAGTAAACTGTGACATATTATACCCAAAAATTCTTCATACAGTGGACTACCAGTAAAATTGATAAAAAATTTGGGACCAAAATTATTCAGACACTTTGACCTGACCATGGTTTGCTTAAGTGTTTTTCTTTAATTGTTAATGTGACCTTTTACACCACAGACTGAACAAAATTAAGCATTGATTGGTAATTGGTTGACCTAAATTGGTATGATCTAATTGTGTACTTAAATTTGACAGCTGACAGCTGATTGGTTGATTGTAATCCATTACACACCTTTCTATCAAAGTTATCTGACATTATCAAGATTAATTTGTTCTGACAGTTTAACTCGGACTCTGAGTTCTTGTCATATTTTATTACCATTTTCTAAACTACAGCAAATAAACTGTGATAATGTGAGAAAATGTTGAAGGTGTCTGAATAAATTTTGGTTTGACTGTATATATATATATATACACACAAACGCCAACTTTTTTCATGCATTCATAATATTTATAGTATTTTTACTATGCCATCTTAGAGGCACATTTATTGAATTCCATAAGAGAATGCTGAACGTCTCCCCAATTGTGATCAGTCACTTACTTGTTGTGAGGAAGTCTGGAGCACAAAGTCCGTAGGTCCTCTGAGGAATAAATAACATGAGAGGAAATGACATTACTGAAATGGTGCTCTTATAAGATCAAAACCCAAACAGGCCATTGTGAAGTAAACATCACTTACCTCTGGCACACAGAAGGGCTCCTGTTGCCATGGCGACCTGAAGAGCTTGTGCCAGCCTATCCAGAGCCAGCTGGATATGATTAGCAGCAGAGAGGGACGTGAGCTTCTCACAGAGGCGGCTGACTTCCTCTACTAGCGCGGCAACAGACTCCACAGGAAGCACAGCTAGCCGGCCAATCAAATTCTGTTCTGTCAGATGGACCTGCAGGAGTTAAAATAAAAACACATTATATATTCTAATACTGAATGGAATCCTCAATGCCTCACAAAATTGTACTAGTTGAAGAGATAAAACACCTGCAGCATGAGAAAGACTTGAAGAACACTGAGGTGCAGTTTAGAGTACAGCTCTTCATATGCTGTTCCTTTTTCACTTTCTCCATGACCATTGGTCAAAGCCATTTTCCGGCCTCTCTGATAGGCTAATGGAGCTTTCACACACCAGCGGAGCAGACCCAATAGAGGCGTGATCTCAAGGCAACCTAACGGCAGACTGGAATTGAGGGGTGTGTTGATGAAGGTGAGGAGCAACAGTCTGGGATCCTCCGTGATCCAACCAACCAGCATCTCCAAGAGTGCAGGGGGCGGAGTCAACTCTTCTACAAGCGAAAATATATTAAGATTTTATATTAAGTTTTAATATAAGGTTTATAAAGTAGACAGAGAAAAAAAACTTTGTTGTGACAAAAAGGAAACCTGGTACCTGAGGAGAAATCATAGAGTGCCGTTACTGCTGTGATGAGCTGGCAGCAAAAGCGAGGACTGGCTGAACAGATGTTTTGCAGGGTAGAGATGGCACACGGCACCAGTGTGCAGTAATCATCCATCAGCACCTGAGCCAAACGCACACACCATGCTGAGTGTGTGCGCTAAAATAAATAAATCAAAAATATACATAATAAATGGTTGAAATGTGGTCCAGGTCATATTTTACCAAAACTCAAAAAATAAGAAACTCAGACAACTCTTTCACAGACAAGGCTTAGGCCTAGTTCCAGACCTAAATGCATGTTTGAGCTGTTTTAACTGAGAGCAACATATATCTTAAAATATGTAAGTGCCATTGTTTTGTCTCAAGATGCACACCAGTAATGTTTTTTCTAAAGCATGATGATGTTTATAAAAGCAGGGTTTGTACAGATACTGTAAAATGAAATTCAAGGACTTTTCAAGCACTTTATGGTTTTAAAGGACTACAATCAGAGATTATTATTATCTTTGAAAATTCTAAAAAAGGTAAATAGGTAAATAAAAAAAGGAAGATATTTGGAAGAATGTTTGTAACCAAGCAGATCTCGGCAGCCATTGACTACCACAGTATTTTTTCCCCCACTATGGTAGTCAATGGCTGCCGAGATCTGCTTGGTTACAAACATTCTTCCAAATATCTTCCTTTGTGTTCAGCAGAACAAAAAAATGTATACAGGTTTGGAACAACTTGAGCGTGACTAAATGATGACAGAATTTTCATTTTTGGGTGAACTATCCCTTTAATTCAAGCATTTTTCAAGTACCTTTTCATAAATATGGCTGTTTACAAGGGTTTTCCAGGACTTAGGAAAAAGTCAAATTCAAGTACTTCAAGCACCTTGTATGAACCCTGTAAAAGCTACTTAAATGTCCTAATTAAACTAACGCCTAATCCTGGCTTAATCTAAGCCCTGTCTGTGAAACCGGGCCTATATTTTGTAACATAAAAGAAAAATTTAGATTCTATTTTTATGAAAATCCCTCCCCCCTCCCCTGTACTGTAATAAAATATTATTAAAATATTTTTACTGTAATACTTTTTATTTAAATGAGCACGTTTTAATAAAAGTATAACAAATACTACCATGGTGTAAAAATACAATTGAAATAATTTTTTTTTTTAAGTATTGAGAATTGTTTGCATTACGGTAATAAAAATTTAGGGGTTAGCATGTCCTTGACCAGTGCTGTAATTGTTAACTAAAACTATTATTTATTATATTATATACAAAATAAAAATCGTTTTCGTTAATTGAAATAAAGGTGAAATAAAATAAAATAAATATTTGATGAAAAACTTAAACTACAAATGCTACCTTGGCAACAAACTGAAATAAAATAAGTTGAAGTTGAAGTACTAAAAAATAGTACAAATGACAAAAATATATAGAATGAAACTAAAATAAAAACTAAAAAAATACAAAAATAAAAGCTAATTCAAAATTTTAATAAATACTATAATAGTATATAAATAATTCTAAAATAACATTCGGTTTCATTCACTGTGTACAAACATTTTCACGAACAAATCATGATTCATCAATAACTTTTGTTCTAAATATTATTCTAAATTCACGAAAACATATAGTAACAACTGAATAAACACTTACGCAAATATCACAGTCTGGGTGGTCTTATAAACGTGATAAGATGAAGTTTTATATACATTTCATCTTAAATATATTTCATCATTATATACGCACACATACATTTACTATACAGTAAAAGAGTAAGAAAGACTGCGTTATAGTCAAGCGGCAACCTCCCCCAGTTTCTCTTGAAGCCAATACGGAAGTGACTTAAACTGCAATTCATTGACTGGCCGCTAGAGACAGGCTCCAAAAGGGAGCAGAATCTCATTGAGCCCCATGTTAAAATGCCCAACTTTACAGCAGAAAAAAACATGTTTACAGCCTGGTACAAATTGTGGTTTTGGTCTATACGGCTAATTTTGCCCTTCATGACAACTGTGAGGGGGTGAATTTTTTTATAACTCATTCGTTTACATTATATAAAGCCTTAAAGTTCTGCATAATTTAGGGCGTGGCCACTCTGAGTGACAGATGGATTGCCGTTTGTCTGCTGTCTGTTAGTCATCACGTCACCTCAGCTCCAGCCAGTCCCGCCTCTTTGCCCATTTTCAGTTATACGGGAGTGACGCGTGATGATGCGCTGCCAAGATGGCAACGGCCGAGGCTTCAAAACTGCTCTTCAGAACCCTATGGGTGACGTCACGGACACTACGTCCATATTTTTTTAGTCTATGGTTATAGCTCAAGCTGCGAGTTGCCTCTGCATAAAAATGCAGATATGTGTGTCTGAACTGGTTTTCAGGATGGCACACTTGGCATTGCTCAAGGATATTGCTGCGTGTGCTCTCAGGCGAGAGCGTGTCCTAGAGAGTGCCATGTTTGCTGAGCACGACGAAAGGAAAGTCCTTATATGGACCTGGTTTGGCCGTGTTTCACGCTAATTTCTAACCTTAGGCATGTGGTCGATTATTTAGAATACTCTGAATTCATTTACATAAGAATGATGTTAAAGGGTTAGTTCACCCAAAAATTAAAATTGTCACTAATTACTCACCCTCATGTCTTTCCAAACCCAACTTCATCTTTGGTCTGTCCATATATATATTCAATATATAGCTGTCAATGGTTCTCAGATTTCATCAAAAAGATCTTCATTTGTGTTCTGAAGATGAACGAAAGTCTTACAGGTTTGGAACGACATGAGGGTGAGTAATTTCATTTTTGGGTGAACTTACCCTTTAAGAACAGAACCATGTGCGTATGCACGTGTTGTGAGTGAGGCAGAATTTTTCGTGAGAAATTCCACACAACTATTAGTGAATGAGACCCATTGTTCTTGACATGTTTCGTGAAACTCACAATAAGCATTCTGCCCAAATTATCCATTCAATGCAGTTAACATCCCTTAGAGAAATCATGAATCATAAAACACTCAAGGCACAAAATCAAAGTAAATGCTCTAATTTCACATCACGCACCTGTAGCCAGGTGGCTGCACACTCTAGTATGGGCACCCGACACACGGCTATCGCCATAGAAACTAGCTTCCCAAGCATGGCCATGCGGCTCTCGTCAGCCTTGTTGCCTTGGAGACTGAAGAGGGCGGAGAAAATGATCTGTCGGATTGCATCTTTGCTCTGCTCCTGGAAGTAACTGCACATGATCTCCAGCAGCTGCAGTTCTTGAACGCAGCTCATCCTCTGTGTCAAACACAACACACGATTCATTCAAAGTTCACTCATGTGCATCTGACCACCATATTTAGCATGGTAATCCAACAAGAATACCATGGTTTTACCAGTTTTCTCCTAGTCAAATCAGACGCTCCTTTTCCTCACCTTAGGCTGGATGTTCCTGTCTTTAGGGACGTGAAAGATGAATTCCTCCACCAGGTCCACCGTGCTCTTCTCTAATCCAGACGTGGGGCCCGTGGAGCTCTGCAGAGCGCTGCCCAGCGAGATGTCCAGATGATACAGAACCTCTTTAGCAGCACTCAGCGGATCACGCCGCAGCAATGCATGTCGAATATCACTCATCTCTGCTGTGGAAGACAAACTACACCATCAATTCAAATACAAGCATATGACAAACTGTATAAATGAGAAATATGAAACATCAATCAGTCAGTAACATAAAATGAACCAAAATATATCATTGTATGCATTATATCTAGACATGAAACATGATAATACCATGAATTTCATACATGCATCATGTTAAAGACAAGTCTGAATGAAATGTTGCGATAGTCTTTTGTTCACTAATGTCGAGTTTTTCTCGAACGAGGGAAAAATGTAGGGCGGGACTTAATTTTGTCCTTGGATGATTGTGGTTTGCTATTGCTGTGATGTCATGTGAGTGACAGGTTGTCCCGCCCTCGTGGAAGTAAACACGTCATCAGAGAAGAGATGTCATTGCAAGAGGGAGGGTAGGCTATTTAGATAAAAGATTACGAGGGCACATTAATTTAGAAAAATAATGATCATTTATAGTAATAAATACTGCAGTATTCTATTAAAAAAACAAGAATTGTCAATTATCAAATAGTGAAACAGAACATCTATGTGTAGAAACCCAAAATAATTTGATCGTATTACAAACACTCTTATTCAATTATAAATTGGTTAATAGCTCTTAATCAGTACACACATCACCCACAGTAAGAGATTATTCTCTATGGCAAAACATACATTGACCAAAGCGATGCTGATTACACAGCGCAATTGCTGCATCGCCGGTTGCTTAAAATTTTAAATGTTTCCTTGGTTCAAACTATATAGATATTCACAGTTAAAACACCCTTACCTGGGTTAATAATTACACTCGCTACATTAGCTTCTCTCAATCAGCAAATGCATATCTCCCATAACTCGCAATGTGAAAGTTGTTCATCACAAAATAACTACGGGACCCCGTACAGGACATTGTAGACTCGGTTGAGAAAAGAGAAGTGCGGCTGATCAGCGCCACCTGCGTACTGGAGTTACTACACAGTATAGCAAAATATTTGGAGCGTTAATCATTTGTTTTCAGAAGCCATTTGCTTGGATATTTTGTTATCTAATAGAATGACATTCGGACATTTTTAATTATGATTTAAGAGTCAAAATAATCTATTTGAAGCTATGATATAACCTACTTATGATATACATTATATAGGCCTACTCAAGTAACATTTAGTTATCTTCTCCTGAGGCAGTGCTATTGTGGTATCGTATATTGGTTTTTAATTCATTTTTATTTCAGTTTTAGTTTTAGTTATTTTAGTACATCAAGTTAAACTAATGAGAAATAACTAGTTAAAATAAATAAAGCTAAAAAAAATTTGCTAAAATATTTATTATTAAATTAATATATATTAATTTTTGTTTATTAAAATAATTTTCACTAAAATTTAATTTTAATAACATATTCTGACCAGTACAGCACCTAAAATAAACACTTTCCCTTATACACTAATTTGTGTCGGGAAAAAAGGGTTATGTGTGTTGTTTATGTTATTGTCAAGTTGAAGCACACTCTTAAGGTTCCAAATAAAGGTTCCAAAGTGTGTTTTTATGGAAGCTTGTTTCCGACACGGAATAAAACAATTTAACGATAACTGCAGACTTTTTCCCCTCAGAATTCCGAGATATAAACTGGCAAGTACGAGTTATAGTGTCAGAATAGCGAGGTATAAACTCGCAATTCTGAGGAAAAAAAGGTCAATCTTTTCCCCCTCAGAATTAGACTTTACATCAAGCAATTCTGAGGGGAAAAAAGTCACAGTTGCGAGATGTAGGCTTAGGCCTAATCTTGCAATTTCGAGGAAAAAAGTCAGAATTGTGATACTATTTTTTATTCAGAGGCGGAAACAAGCTTCCATAGTTTTCGTAGTGATGCCAAGAACCATTTTTGGTTCCCCAAAGAACCTTTCAGTAAACTTAAAAATAACCATTTTCAATTTTTTATTAATGTGAAGAACATTAAAAACATCTTTAAAAACCTTTCTCTACAACAAAGAACATTTTGTGGAATGGAAAGGTTCCATGAAGATTTTTTAAAGAGTGTATCCATTTCATTTTCTACAAGTATCAATTTGAATCAATCACCACCAGGAGGCGCTATTTTATACCTGATTATGACACACGCAGTCCAATGTAGCGCCACCCCATCGATCGCCTCTCCTCTGATGGGACACCAGACTCTCCAGCATCAACATCATCCAGTTCTCTTTAACTTCACATCCAGAGCAAACGAGCAGCAGTCAACATGACCATTAACACACTCAGTCAGGATGGAGTGCAGCGACAGCAAATGCCCTGTTTGACCAAGGTAAGACCCTAAAACTGTAATTTCATTTAGCTCTACAGTCATAGATCCTGCTGTAGAACAGATATGACAGAGGAGCCAGAGCTCCATAATGCTGCAGCTGTTGCCGGTGTAAATCACAGCATATAGGAACTTTTCCTCACATAACTGAACATGTGAGAAAGTCCTAAGAGGTGAAACTAAAGTTTGTTTACAGAAAATGTTTTGTAAGTGCATGTGTTTGGATTTCTTAGGATACTTACATAACTGATTTATATAATAACATTTCCTTGAAAAAATAAATTATCCCATTCCTCATATTACAGTATATTTATTATTATTATTTGCTGTTTTAGAATTAAATCACCAAAAATAATTTTATGAAATTGTACATAATGAAAATGTAAGAAAATTGATATAATATTTGACTATAATAGTAAATGTTTCTAGGTGTACATCCTGTTGATATTTATCTCTTTATTAAGTGCATGAATAGCTGACAAATAACATGGTCATTTTTTTTATTCAACAAGATAAAGATTTATTTATTTCTTTATATATAAGGGAAAATGTATCTTTTTAGATTATTTTTCTTTATGTTTTTTACTATTTTAATCACCTTTTAGCTTTTGTGCAGTTCACAAATAGTTATGCGTTGTGATAAATATATATATATTTTTTTAATTACAAATATTTCCTGTGTATCCACATACAGATGGAGCGCATGATCATATCCATGCAGGACCCTGATATGGGCATCAAGTTGCGCAACCAGCGTCTCCTCATTACGGTCATACCACACGCCATGACTGGTGAGTCTCTCTCTCTCTCTTTCTCTCCATGACTGCATCAAACTTCAAGCTTCACTCTCTCTCTCACTATAATCCCATGACATGACTCTTCCGCTTATTTTCCAGCCTGTGACATGTTATGGCACGATTAGAGAGACAGCTGAGACACAACTAGAATAGTTTCTTATTATTATTGTGGAAATAGTGTGCATATATTCATGCATATCTCGGAAAGTCTTTGAGTGCGCATGAGCACAGTGAATCAATAGAAGCTTGCGCAGTGAAATTAGACTCCTGTGTGTGCTTTCGGTCTCTGCGCTCATTTTTCTTGCTATTAATTAGTCTAACAGTGCGTGTTTTGTGCCTGTAACGGTCTCTCAGAGGACACCGGGCTACGTGTTAATGAACAAATGACTTTCTTTGGTAAATCAAAGAAATATACAAGTTAAAGTCACTTCATCAAAGGCGACACTTAATCGAATGTTCAGCCTGCTTTATATAACAGTAGTTCATTGAAAAACAGAACATAAATGCTCATTCTATCCAAGCTAGTGATGGGAACTTCCTGCTGTCTGAATATGAATATTAATATTAATAATAAGCTTGGATGCAGCAGATAGATAGATAGATAGATAGATAGATAGATAGATAGATAGATAGATAGACATTTTGTATCTGCGTGTGCTTATGTTGACAACAATCCTCTTTAATTTTATTTCTATACAGGTATAGACATTGTTGAATGGCTGATTAAGAAGTTTTCTATCTCTGATGAAGGTAGGACATTAATATAACTATATTTTATTTCTTTGTCTTTGATACATAGCTTTGGGCTTTATTGCAACAATGACAATCAATTGTTTATAGTCAAAGGGTTATATACATCTATTATATAGCCTGTGTGTGTAATAATTTCCATGCTATCTGCTGTGGTGTATTTCTTTGGCGTTTTCCAGTCGCCTGTGTGTGGTTAAATGGAGTGCCCTCTGGAGATGGCATTATTCTCCATGTGCTCTCCTGAGGGATTTCAAAACATACACACACAACATAGAACACTTGGGGAGCTAAATTGCTTATTAAAGTAGCTTTGGCACATTAAAGTCAGATTTTATGTCAACTGAGCTGAGATGTGTGTGAGATTTTAATAATAAATGCTCAAATGTCACACAGTCAGAGAACAGGCTCAGCTCTGAAAGCCCCAATAAACAAGTAGTGCTGCACACACACAGCTGTGTCTGCATTAAACAAGACTCCAGAGAGTTTGGCAGATCTGTGCACTGCAATGAGGGAACACCTTGTGTAGGCAATGGTTAGATTGAAATGCATATTGTCAACCACTATTTTAGTTTATATTTTACCTAGAAAGCATTTGTGGGTTTTGTTTAACTAGACTCTAGCTGATTTAAGATGTGTTCCTGTAGCACAAACATTGCTAGTTCAATGCTATGAAGATGGGTTTGAATCCCAGATAATGCATGAACTAAAAAAAACAGCTTAAATGCAGTGTAAGTTGCTTTGGATAAAAGCATCTGTCAAATGCATAAATGTAAGCTTGTCTTTAGCTGGATCAGCTACAAAGCAGTTAGGTGATCAGGCTGGTTTATGGAATATGTCAGCCAGTTAATGACCAGCTTGTATAAATCTGTTGTCAATAAAGTAAATGTAAAAAATTTTTTTTTATATTTTAATATTTATAATTATTTAATTATTTATATTTTATTAAAAATGTTATATATATTCAACAGTATATATATATATTAAAATATTTTTTTATTTTTTTTACAAAAAAGTGAGTATGATGTGTGAGTATATATTATGTATGTGAATCATTATTATGTATGTGAATTTTCCCTAATTTTTATTTAGAGGCATTGCACATTGGACACCTCTTTGTGAAGTATGGATACATTTACCCTTTAAAAGAGCCCAGAAACCTTATTCTGAAAGCTGATGATTCACCATATCGCTTTCAGGTATATATATACACACACTTTCCCAATATTGATTCACAAACCTGCATTTGTTAAACTTCCATATTCAAAAACAGCACATCTCAGTTAATATCTGTCTATATCAGACTCCGTACTACTGGATGTCGACATGCTGGCCTGCTTCAGAACTGGACTATGGTGAGATCTAACTTCCCATTAGGCATGGTTCACATAAAATGAGAAGTCTGTCATCATTTAAGTCTGTCATGAAACTCTAGATGGCGCAGGCTGATAGGTCCTTAACTCAATCTGCTTGCAATCACATCATTCTCTATAGGGCGCAGCTGATTGGTTCCTGCTGTATCAGTAGCCAATGAGCTCGCTGCTCAACTTTCAAATACTTTGACATCATTTGCTGTAGCAGTTTGTAGCGTGCTTTTCAGAAACCTTCCCTAGCTCCACCTGTAAAGATCTGCATGTATAATGCAGATAATTCATGTATGCTATATTGTACAGCTGCAGCATGTCTTACTTGCTCACAGCAGCGTGTCGTGTTGGCAGTAGCAAGTCCTGTACTTGCTCTGCAGCAGCAATAACAGCAGCAACAACGCCTAAAATTAACACTCGCCAAACGGCAAATGCAAGTAAAAATCAACATTGGCGAGTATATGAAACGTTGTCACTCGCCAGTTGGCCCGTAACATTTTTATGAATTCTAACAGTGCCTGAACGTGAACAAACGTGAACGACGCTCTGGAAAGTTGATGGGCCAGCGCTGCTTCATCAAAAAAGTTTACGCCTTGACAATTTAAATATTCAAGCGCAAGCGAAAGGGAGCTCATTTCGTTACTCATGCGCGCGCCCAGAAAGACGCATCTCAGACACCATGCGAATACTAAACTAAGCTCTTTTTCACGTCTTCTTGCACTTGAGAGGATAAATTCATGCACAATTATGTCAAAAAATATAGTGTCCTAGTAAACATAGTCGTTTATGTCTTAAGTGAACGTAAACAGTTGAGAAAGTAAATGCATGTGTACAGTATCAATATATTAGATCCGTGCATTCGCTCTTAAAGTGACAGCAGCCTAATATTCCTTCTGCTGCTGTGTTTTTAATGTTAATCAAACAACAAAGGAAAAGACAGAAAAAAATCACTCACTGTTCTTGACTGAATAACTTTTGTAACTTTAATAAGGAATTATTAATAAGGATGTTTAATTTATACAGTGAAGATTATGCAGTTATTTTACATTTGCATACATGAAAACTACTGTCAGACCAACGTGAAAAACCCTGAAAAGCACTGTTTATTTCATTTGTATCTTTGTTATATTGCATTTATTTTTTACTTTTGCTTGTAATTTGATTATTTGTTTTTATTTTATTACTGACTGTTTACTTGTCTTTAACCCTCATCCGTCCCTCGCACTCTGTAACAAATCAGTCCCTCGTGGGTCAAAATGGCACAAAGCCCTAAAATTATACTTATTTTTTTTGTGTCCAGAAAGCTTATATCATTTCATTTTTATAGAATTTTTTCTATTTTAATGCAATTTTTAGGAGATTTTTTTTAATTTTATTTACCTTTAAATTGCTAGATTTTATCAATAAATAATATAATTTAATCACATTCTTCACATTATTTCAACTTAAACTCAAATTAACTCAACATTTCATGCACAACCCTGTTAATTCAGCTCAGAATATCTCACACTGGGTGTCTCTGCCGACCTCTTGTGGGAAAAAAAATATATAACATGATATTTCATGACTCTTGAGTTAGTTCTTGAGTTTATCTCTTCAGTATGCATTCAGATCATAGACTGTATAAAACAATGGATGTAGTGACGTCACCCGTTGGTTTCGGGATGTAGTTTTTCCCGAAGTGAGTGGACCCGGTGTCGCCATCTTGGGAGCGTCACCACGTGTCACTCCCAGATAACGGAAAATGGGCAAAGAGGCGGGATGTGGGTGGAGCTGAGGTGCCTGGTTGACAAACGGCTAGTATCAGCAGCGGCAATCCACCTGTCACTCAAATGGGCACGCCCTTAATTATGCTGAACTTTAAGTCTTAATATAATTTAAACAGATGAGTTATAAAGAAATTCACCCCCCTCACAGTTGTCATGAAGGGCAAATTAGCTGTATAGACCAAAACCACTTTTTGTACCAGGCTGTAAAAATGTTTTTCCGCTGTAAAGTTTTAACATGGGGGGTCTATGGGATTGACTCCCTTTTTTTTTTCTAGCGACCAGTCGATGAATTGCAGTTTAAGTCACTTCCGTGTTGGATTCAAGAGAGAGACCGGAAGGTTGCCCCTTGATTCAGATATTATGAAAAAAAGTTTTGGTAAAGTTTAGTTTTAATTTGAAGCATTTTTTAGGTTTTTCTATGTGTACTGAAGCATTTCTTGCATTCCATTCATTCCTAAGGGGGTCATTTTGACCCACAAGGGAATGTTTTGTTACTTTTTTTAATTTCAACCACATAAACTCCTTGGATCCAGTCCATTTTTTTTGTGTATTCGAGGTCTTGGACCATTCCGATGAACACTCAATTTTTAAAATTTTTTCAAAAAATTCATTACGGGTCAAAATGAACCTAGGGATGGATTTTAATAAGGTTTTTAATTTTTATTAGTTAGGCTAGTAGTGGTATAGAAATTGAAATAAAGAATTGTGCATTTTCAATGGTATCTAAAATTTTGGTGTCATTACTGCCTGTTTTTGCTAAAACAGTTTCATGGTCGGTAAAAAAAAAATTTATGGCCGGTAAATTTTCCAAGACTAAACATATTAACATTGTCATACCCATTACCATGCCAAACACAATGCAAACAATGAAATGCAAAGCAAATATTCTTCCGAAGGTGAATATATTATTTATATATTTATTATTTGTATGTGTTCTAGCAATCTACTTGGCCAAGAAGAATATCCGAAAACAAGGAGAACTAATTGAGTATGAAAAGGTATGTGGGTCAAATGCCAATCACACCCTTCATAAGAAGACTGTACAATGAAGTCATGAATCCATGGAGCGATCTGTTGATCAGTTCTCAATCTCTGTCTTTGTTAGGAGTGCTATAATGCTTTACATAAACGCATCAACCACACCTGGGACTTTGTTGTGATGCAGGCAAGAGAGCAGCTCAGGTAACTATTCTATTCCAGCACAAAACCATACACACACACACACTATGTTTCCTTCAGCCTATTACATTTAACCCTCTATTCCACGTTTAGTTAAAATTGGAACTGGCCTCTAGGATGCATTCATTTGATAAGTATTAAGCAGCACAACCGTTTTCAGCATTGATAATAATAAGAAATGTTTCTTGAGCAGCAAATCAGCATATTAGAATGATTTCTGAAGGATCATGTGACACTAAAGACTGGAGTAATGATGCTGAAAATTCAGCTTTGCCATCAAAGAAACATAATAAATTAAAATAATACAAAACAGCTATTCTACTAATATTTCACAATTGTATTGTTTTTACTATATTTTAATCAAATAAAACAATTAAACGATCTTAACGAGCCCAAAGTCTTGAATGGTGGTGTAGTAAATATTAAAAAGGTACATAATTAAATCATTTATAACACAACAACCTAACATGGTAACTGCAGTATTCTCTGTAGTGGAATCTAAATGTTTTAAACTCAAGTTTTATGTTCTAATAACTATTAATCTTATTCTTTGATTAGAAAAGCTTTTCTGAAGGTTGTTGTCCAGAGCAAAATGTTATGTTATTGCATGATTAATGTACTTCTGTACATTGTGTTAAGGGCATCAAAACAGCGTCGGAAAGCAGATCGTATAGTGCTGGAGTGTCAGGAACAAGCCTACTGGCTAGTGAACAAATGTCCTGTAAGTACTGAACACTATAAACTCACAACACTAAAAAAATACCATGGTATTCTTTGAGAAGCATGGTATTGCCTTTAGACAGCATCACTGTTCCATGGCTATATATCAATCCCCCCCATGCATTTGTTAGTACATAAATTAAATAAATAAAACAAAGTCACATTCTGCTTATTTGAAAAAGTATCTCACATACAGAATTATGGGGTACATTTAATTACTTTACTTGATCCTTAAAAAAAGTAAAGTTTTATCCAAGCCTTTTAGAATTGTAATACAGAAATTCAAAGCATGTCATGCTTAAGCAGCGACAGCATCTGTGCCCGTCTGACACGTGCCCTCATATCTGTATCCAGCTTCTGCTTATGAAATATTCAGCCAGTCAGTTAAAAGCATCGCAAAGCAGAGAAAAAAGGGGGAAGGGGACAGAGTGCGAGAGAAAGGGAGGGCAGATACTAGCAGAAGAAAAGAAGAAATAGAGTGGAACACATTGGTGCCTTCAAAACATACTCACACATGAGTGCAAAGGATATGTGCATTGCTTAACATGAGCTTAAGTGTTAAGTGGATGAAATAATAGTGTTAAAGACTGTGTGTGTGTGTGTGTGTGTGTGTGTGTGTGTGTGTGTGTGTGTGTGTGTGTGTGTGTGTGGTCCTGGTAAACCCTACGTTATGTGGACAAAATGTCTCCACAAAGATAGTTATACCTTGTGGGGTGATGGGTAGGTTTAGGGGCAGGGTTAGTACAGGTGATAGAATATTCAGTTAGTAGTATAAAAATCATTACGTCTATGGAATGTCACCATAACACATGGAAACTTAGCATGTGTGTGTGTACGTGTGTTTGTGTGCGCTGGTATATCTCTAATGGTTCCATCTTTTGGCTGAGCGCTTAAGAGGATATTCTATTACTAAGTGACTATGTGTGTTTTAGTGTACATGTGTCTGTGTGTGTGTGTGTGAGCCTGGCCACTAGTGTACACTGTGTGTGTGTGTGTGTGTGTGTGTGTGTGTGTGTGTGTGTGTGTGTGTGTGTGTGTCAGAGACAGAGAGTTTCTCTTGCACTCCTGCACAAGGGCATTTTAACGAGGAATCCAGATGATGATTTAATCTGGGGTGGATTTAGAGACAATTTCATTCCTATATTGTCACTGTGTGTGTGTGTGTGTGTGTGTTTGTGTGTGCGCGTGTGCGTGCGTGTGTGTGTGTGTGTGTGTGCATGAATAGAAATGTTGTAAATCCGCCTGGCACACATTACTGTGATTTGTGTTCGTTTAAAAGCCTGGAAAAAAACAAGGCTCACGTTATTTTTTATCTGAAAAAAATTAAATGGACAATGACTGACATCTATTATATAATGAACATGTTTTAATTTATGAATTAAAATTGTATTATAAATAATAAAAAAATAAAAAAAAATTTTGAGAGGGATAAAATAAAAATGTCAAGGTTGTGTAGCGGCCCTCTATGGAAGCTTTTTTACGCCATTGAATTAAAAAAAATAAAAAAAATTGCTATTTTTTTTTTTTTCTCACAATTTTGTCTTTTTTGCAATTGTGAGTTTATAACTCACAATTCTGACTTTTTTCAATTGCAAGAAAAAAGTCAGAATTGTGAGATAAAAAGTCACAATTACCTTTTTTATTTTTTATTCTTTAGTCCTCAGATGAAGTGGTTTGTCCAGCAGATCAAATAGGGAGACATTTTCTTGTCATAATGTGGCAAGAAAAGTATAAAACAGGAAGTGATATCACAGAGAGGACCCTTTATAGTCTAATTTTATCTTTTTACGACATGGGAGGGTTAGTATAGGTTCACATAAAAACATCATTTAATAAAATTATATTTATAATTAAAAAAATACATAATATTTATTTATGCTAGCATGTATTCCAGGTCTAAGGAAAAAATATGTACTTTTCTTTTTTACTTTGTTACACTAAATGTGTGTGTGTTTTTTTTTAAATGATACCAACATGAATACATGGATCAAGGATTTGCCACATGAATTTGGTCTTAAACATCATTATTTTTGTCATTGATCTGTATATCTCTTTATGATAACATTTCAGCCAGGGATGCTGGACATTATAGATCACGGACCGGAGAGAAGAACCATGAACACACGAGTGCAACTGGTCAGTGAACTGATCACCACAACACAACTGACCACATCCACACCAACACATAATTCACATACACACAGACAGAGCAAGTTTCAAAAATGTATGAACAAACACACAGCAGCAGAATCTCTCATGTTCAAGCATCATCTACAGCTTGTTTCTCTTTATTTCTGTTTTTATGTCATGCATCCTTGTTCAAGTAAGTAATCTCTAAAACACTGCCTCATTTCCTGCTGTCATTTCATTTCATTGCAAGATTATAAAGTGCTGTGACTGTTTATATTTAGTTTAGTTTATTTAATAGCAACTTTTGAGAAAATCTAATAGATATATTTGTCATTTTGTCAATTTCAGAAAAGAATGCAGAATTCTACAAAAAAGAGGTAAGTAATTTAAATAGCAAGTGTTTATCTTATAAATGAATATATTTTGTAAATTGTATCAAATTATACATTACTGGTATATATGTAATAGATCAAATATTTATATAATGTATTATGTACACTACCTTTAGGTACTACCTTTTAAGGACTTTCTATTCATCAAAGAATCTTGAAAAAGTATTATGGTTTCCTTAAAAATATTAAGCAGCACAACTGTTTTCAACATTGATAATAATCATAAATGTTTCTTGAGCAGCAAATCAGCATATTAGAATGATTTCTGAAGGATCATGTGACACTCAAGACTGGAGGAATGATGCTGAAAATTCAGTTTTGCATCACAGGAATAAATTACATTTTAAAATATATTAAAATACATAACAGTTATTTTAAATTGTAATAATATTCCACAATATTTTACTATATTTTTGATCAAATGCAGCCTTGGTGAGCATAAAAGAGGTTTCTTAAAAACATTTTAAAAAATCCTACTGACCCCATTATTTTATTTAAAAAAATACAAATAACCATAAAACAATTTATATATTTTTCTAATATAATAATATAATTATTATATATATAATACTAATAATATATATTTTTTTTAAAGTGTAGATATAACTTCCAGTGCTGTATTTAATATTATTGCATAGTCACTTATTATAGCTATCTGGAATACTTGAACAACATGCACCAATGCTACATTTATTTTTCTATATATCCTAATAGTTTGTTAACAACATGTATTCTACACTTTAATGAGCTCATTGTTTCTGCCTTAAATGAATACATTGTTTATTAATACATTGTTAGCTGACTGTGTGATTTGTATATGTACATTTCTGAAATCCATAACTTGGACACAGTCTCCTCTGATAACAAATCACTCTAAATTGTAATGTAGTTGCATGAATTTTCTGTAAAGCTGCTTTGAAATGATATGCATTATGAAAAGCGTTATACAAATAAATGTGAATTGAATTGATTCTGATTGTTTCACTGTGGCATTGACATATATTTTGTAAATATATAATATATATTCAAATATATTTTGTATAATGTATATGTAAACTGTATTTTTGATCATTGTTAATAGACTCCAGTTTGTTAATGACAGTAACGATTCATGTCATGGCACTGACCACCATGTCTGGGTTTATTTTGCAATAATGCCAGTTGACTGTCCCTTACTTATACAGCAAATACTGTACTGAAAAAGTAACTAAATTTTTATCTAATCGTGCTTGTTTTTGTGTTTGTATGTTAAACGGCTTTAGATGGAACATAACAGGATAAGCCTGGCGAGGAATCGTGTCAAGTCCTCAATTTGCCTTGAGAGGTATGAATGTGTGTTTGTGTGTGTGTGTGTGTGTATACGCGTGTGTGTCTTCACTCTCCTATAGCCTCAATCTCCAGGCTACAGCTAATGGACTGTCCTCTTTTAAAGTATCTTTTAAAAAGAAAGGACTCTTACTATAACCCTTTATAAGGGCTTACATGTGTGTGTGCAGTTACGTGAAGTACTGTGAGCAGTACCAGCCCCATGACCCCATAATGCAAGGATGCCTTCCCAGCAACCCCTGGATCACAGATGATGTCATGTTTTGGAACACGAACTGTGAAACGTGAGGCACATTAACACATGAATAACCATTTTAATGTTCATTAAACTCTATAGTATAATAATGTCTGAAGGTCAGTAATTGCTCTGTATAACTGTTTTCCTGAAACAGAGTTGCTCTGCCGACTAAACTGCGTGTGGAGCGCTGGAGCTTTAGCTTCATGGAGCTGCTGAACGACCCAATGGGCAGAAAAGAGTTCCTCGTTTATTTGGAGAAAGAATTCAGCGGTAAACACACACACACACACACACACATGTTGGTGCAACTACATTATGAGGACATTCCATAGACGTAATGGTTTTTATACTGTACAAACTGTACATTCTATCCTCCTACACTACCCCTACCCCTAAACCTACCCATCACAGAAAACATTCTGCATTTTTACATTTTTAATAAAACATTGTTTAGTATGTTTTTTTAAGCTATTTTTATTACGAGGACACAGGAAATGTCCTCATAAACCACGTTTACGTTGTAATACCAGTGTAATACCCATGTCATTATACAAATTTGTGTCCTCATAAATCACATAAACAAGCACACACACACACGCACACACACTTACTGTGTTGGTACCATGGTATACAAACCCGATTCCAAAAAAGTTGGGACACTGTACAAATTGTGAATAAAAAAGGAATGCAATAATTTACAAATCTCATAAACTTATATTTTATTCACAATAGAATATAGATAACATATCAAATGTTGAAAGTGAGACATTTTGAAATGTCATGCCAAATATTGGCTCATTTTGGATTTCATGAGAGCTACACATTCCAAAAAAGTTGGGACAGGTAGCAATAAGAGGCCGGAAAAGTCAAATGTACATATAAGGAACAGCTGGAGGACCAATTTGCAACTTATTAGGTCAATTGGCAACATGATTGGGTATAAAAAGAGCCTCTCAGAGTGGCAGTGTCTCTCAGAAGTCAAGATGGGCAGATGATCACCAATTCCCCCAATGCTGCGGCGAAAAATAGTGGAGCAATATCAGAAAGGAGTTTCTCAGAGAAAAATTGCAAAGAGTTTGAAGTTATCATCATCTACAGTACATAATATCATCCAAAGATTCAGAGAATCTGGAACCATCTCTGTGCGTAAGGGTCAAGGCCGGAAAACCATACTGGATGCCCGTGATCTTCGGGCCCTTAGACGGCACTGCATCACAAACAGGAATGCTACTGTAATGGAAATCACAACATGGGCTCAGGAATACTTCCAGAAAACATTGTCGGTGAACACAATCCACCGTGCCATTCGCCGTTGCCGGCTAAAACTCTATAGGTCAAAAAAGAAGCCATATCTAAACATGATCCAGAAGCGCAGGCGTTTTCTCTGGGCCAAGGCTCATTTAAAATGGACTGTGGCAAAGTGGAAAACTGTTCTGTGGTCAGACGAATCAAAATTTGAAGTTCTTTTTGGAAAACTGGGACGCCATGTCATCCGGACTAAAGAGGACAAGGACAACCCAAGTTGTTATCAGCGCTCAGTTCAGAAGCCTGCATCTCTGATGGTATGGGGTTGCATGAGTGTGTGTGGCATGGGCAGCTTACACATCTGGAAAGGCACCATCAATGCTGAAAGGTATATCCAAGTTCTAGAACAACATATGCTCCCATCCAGACGTCGTCTCTTTCAGGGAAGACCTTGCATTTTCCAACATGACAATGCCAGACCACATACTGCATCAATTACAACATCATGGCTGTGTAGAAGAAGGATCCGGGTACTGAAATGGCCAGCCTGCAGTCCAGATCTTTCACCCATAGAAAACATTTGGTGCATCATAAAGAGGAAGATGCGACAAAGAAGACCTAAGACAGTTGAGCAACTAGAAGCCTGTATTAGACAAGAATGGGACAACATTCCTATTCCTAAACTTGAGCAACTTGTCTCCTCAGTCCCCAGACGTTTGCAGACTGTTATAAAAAGAAGAGGGGATGCCACACAGTGGTAAACATGGCCTTGTCCCAACTTTTTTGAGATGTGTTGATGCTATGAAATTTAAAATCAACTTATTTTTCCCTTAAAATGATACATTTTCTCAGTTTAAACATTTGATATGTCATCTATGTTGTATTCTGAATAAAATATTGACATTTGAAACTTCCACATCATTGCATTCTGTTTTTATTCACAATTTGTACAGTGTCCCAACTTTTTTGGAATCGGGTTTGTAGTTATAACATCAGATGCTAATACCATAGTACATGGATATATAGTGTACCATATACTGAATAAATATCGACCAATTATTAATCGGTTTGATCAATATTTTGGTCAGTATTTGGTTTACTGATAAATGGCGCCATCTGGTGGGTCTATTTAGAATAAAACCCAACAATGCCATCAAATAACTGTTCACAGCTAAAGTGGCTTGTTTAATGTAATGTTGGGTTATAATATTTGACGTTTTGTGTAAAAGCCAATCGTGCTTAAAATACTGTTCAGAATTTTGGGGTCTGTAAGATTTTCTAAATGTTTTTGTAAGAAGTCTCTTATGCTCGCCAAGGCTGCATTTGTTTGATCAAAAATACATTCAAAAGAGTATTATTGTGAGATATTATTGCATTTTAAAATAACATTTTTTTATTTGAATATATTTTAAAATGTAATTTATTCCTGTGATGCAAAGCTGAATTTTCAGCATCATTAGTCTTCAGTGTCACATGGTCCTTCAGAAATCATTCTAATATGCTGATTTGCTGCTAAAAAAAAACACATTTATGATTATGATCATGTGTTGAAAACAGTTGTGATGCTTAATATTGTTTTGATCATTTTTTTTTTTAGGATTTTTAGTTAAAATCACCACAGTTAAAAACAGCATTTATTTAAAATAGAAATCTTTTGTAATATTATGAATGTCTTTACTGTCATTTTTGATGCACTCTTTCTGAATGTATTAATTTCTTAAAAAATCTGAATGGTGTATGTCAGATGTGTTACAGAAATGTTGGATGTATATTAAAACAAAAAAAAAGAAAAACTGAGTCGGCAAAATTGTGCAAAATCTTAAATTTTCCAAAAGACTTTTATTTATTTATTTTTTAATTATATTTCTTAAAAGAGCCTTGGATGAGTGTTTTGCCAAATATATAGGTTAAATCAAATCTTTGTAGCTTATGCACAATATTAGTCACTTAAAGTAGACATTTCACCTTGATTGATGATGAATGATTTAGTTACTGTGTGTCAAAAAGCAAAATTTTTGAACAGTAGTTCAAAATCAGTTATGCTTATCGGACACATAAACAAAAAATATTTGGTATGGATGTCATTCATACTACACACAATATTGGCAGGACTCTGGTACTGAATAATAAACTATATTTATACATGGCATTTACGTCCAAAAAATGGTACGGTGGTATTCTTTCTAATTTTTAGTTTCTTTTATCTTTTATTTTAACCCAGTTCTGAATAGCGTCCCAAAACTGTCGTTCCCCTTCTGTACTTTTGGAGCTTTAATAGATTCCATTTTTATCCTGCTGCACACTCTGTAGAAATTAATAATGTAACAAGTTTTCATGTTTCTATCTCCCCTGTTCCCTTTCTCATCGCTCCCCTCTCATCATCTTCTTTTGTCCTCTTTTCTTGGTGTTCGGTTTCTCTTTTGTTATCAGCGGAGAACTTGTGTTTCTGGCAGGCCTGTGAGGACGTTCGTCACGGAGAGACCTCCAAAGTTCCAGAGAAAGTGGACGAGGTTTACAAGTATGACCTTAACAACAGTTTATCCATGTTACAATGTTAAAGACTTTTGATGACTTTATAATCATCAAAGAATCCTGTAAAGTTTTTTAAATATATGTATTAAAATATACATTAAAATATATTAAAGGTGCACTGTGTGAATTTTAGCAGCATCTAGCGGTGAGGTTGCGAATTGCAACCGCCCACCGCTCACCCCTCCCTTTCAAAGCACATAGAGAAGCTACAGTGGCAGTTTGTCCGTTTAGGGTTACTGTAGAAACATGACGGTGGAAAATTGCGATTTCACTGTAAGGGGACCCGTGGTGTATGTAGAGAGAAATGGCTCATTCTAAGGTAATAAAAACATAACGGTTCATTATGTAAGGTCTTTATACTCCACTGAAAACATAGTTATGTATATTATATTGCATTTCTGTCAATAGATCCTCATAAATATTACACACTGCACCTTTAAAGTAGAAAACAGTTATTTTAAATTGTATTGTTTGTAATATTTTTACTCTATTATTGATTACAGTCTTTCTGCAATTTTTTTCAGGATTGACATTAACGTTTTTTCTCACCAGCCACTGTGGTTAGGGGTTTTCAAAAGTTACTCAGCATTTTTACTGGCCACAATTTTGACATCGATACCATGGGGAAAACTGCCATATAGATATTTTTATATTGTCTATGCTGCTGTCACTTTAAGACCTGACGCACGGATCCATTATACTGTTACACATGCATTTTCTTTCTCAACTGTTTACGTTCACTTAAAATATAACTGACTGTGTTTATGTGAATACTCGCCAAGACCGGCGTTTTGACATAATTTTGTGTGTATTTGACAGTTTAAGCGCAATAAGCAGCAAAAAAGAACTCAATTTATTACTGAGAGGCGGCTTTATGTGCACGCACTTTGGGTGTGAGGACAAAATCTGCAAGAATGAGTAAAATTATGCACAATATGTGCAATCCCACGCCGAAATTCAAGCCCTGTAACACCAACAATATTCATCCGGAGCAAATGTAACGAGTAAGTGAGGGGAGGCGGGTTTGTGTGTCAACTCGCTGTCGGAGAGATGAGAGAGCGAGAAAAAAATGCAGTTGGTATCGTGTATCTATTCTGCTGAAAATGAGTATTAGAAGCGTTTCAGATATTTCAGTATCGATATGTATTGAAAAATCTATATTTTTGACTACACTACATTGCACTGAAAAATGTATATAATATATATATTATTCAACCCACCAAAGGGGCTGGTAGGAGTGACTGTGTTACACACCACTGCTGAAATCCACCTGCATTTGGCGGGTTGGTGGGTGTTAATGTCAAGGCCTGTTTGTAATTCTTTTAAATGCAAATTTTAAAGAAATACATAGTTCAGTCATGAAACTCAATCAACAAGCAATCACATCATTACCTCATGGCACAAGCTGATTGGCCTCTGCTGATCCTGCAGCAAATGAGATTGCTTGCTCAACATTTGTGACTTGTGCTGGCAAAATGATTCGGAATGCGCACAGGCTGGTTACGAGCTACAGGCAAAACAAGTGAAAAATGTCGAATTGAAAAAATTTGTTGAATTTGAGGTTTTCTCAAAAATGAGTTCATTAAGCCCTCGTCTTGCGATCCCAGTGCTCCAAATAGCAATTAAACATCTAAAAGTATCTTTGTTTGTATGTTTTCTGAGAGGAGTACCTTTCCTTTGTCCATGAAAAATGCTGTTTTTCTCTGCTTGCTTCTCGACGACTGGTGCTTCCCCTCAGCACAAGTTAGGTATTGTTTTAAAGCGCAGCATTCCAACTTTGTGAATATTCATAGCAAATTCTCGATGGCATGAGTCTGAAACAATGAAATGTGATTTTCAAACTCATGCTGATGTAAACAAAACAATCTTACTCATGCTGACTGACAGATCCAAAGCGTGCGCAAAAAGACGCCCCTTAGACAGCGCACAATCCCGATACACATATACTCAGAATTACAGTATTTCAAATTATCTGTCATGGCGAGTATTCACACAAACATTATCTGTTATGTCTTAAGTGAACATTTGGTTAACTGTTGGGGAAAAACATCTGATGTGTAACATTATATTAGATCCATGCAGTACAGGTACAGTAGGTCTTAATATATAGGCTGTTTCATTGTAGGTCTGTTTCATTAATGTTAATCAAACAATTGTGGTATCATGGGGAAAAAAAGTTTAACATATATTTTCCTATAGATATTTGGTTTTGACTTCATGTGTACCAAATTTTTCCCAATTTTTCTCAAAATTGACTTTGCTGACTCTATCGACTTCAAACAGGTATAGCTCAGTCAATTTTTGTCTGAGTCCAACTAATCATACATCATTTTGAAAATAATAATAACTCATTTTTGAAAATTTGCTCATTGGGACTCATTTTGCCAGCACGGGTCACATTTAAATAGTCTGGCTCAGTGTTTGCTGTAAGCTAGTCTGCTGTGTGAGTTCCTCTAAAACCCTCCACCTCCCCAGCTCCACCTGCCTAGATCTGCTACAAGATTTATGTATGTCTATTTTTGCAGCAGCAGCATATCTTACATGCTCACAGCACTGTTTCTGTGTATCTACTAGCAGTGGCAGCAGCAATAATCAACAGCAGCAGCAGCGTAGCAGACCTAGGGCCCTATTTTAATGATCTGAACGCATGGTCTGAAGAGCATGGCGCAGGTGCACTTAGGCCGTGTCTGAATCCACTTTTGCTAGTTTAACGACGGAAAAAACGGTCGGAGCGCCAGGTGCATAGTCCAAAAGGGTTGTACCTATAGTCTCTTAATGAGTCATGGGTGTGTTTTGGGCGTAACGTGCAATAAACCGATCAGAGTCTCATTTCCCATTCCCTTTAAAAGCTAGCTGTGCTTGCGCCATGGCGGATTCACTATTTACATGGCAGAATTTGCGAGCGGAAAGACTGAACGCTTCTCCAGAGAGGAATCCTTTTATTTTTAATATTTAAAAATGTTTGTGTGCTGCTGCGCGTCCCTGTGAGTGTAATAAGCAGAGTGTGCGCGCGTTGTGTACCCGCCTATAGGCACATATTACTAACGCACCCTTTAAATAACACCAAAAATACTGCGCTATTGACTTTTGATCAGGTTTTTGTTGGTCAATGGCACAGTCGTTTTCAGTTGCCTCAAAATAGCAACGCGCCAACAATGCACCTGAACACCACACCCATGGGCGAACAGATGGGCACGATCGCGTTTGCTATTTAAACAACGTGGCGCTGGTCATGAAAATGATAACTGCGTTGGGCTGAAACTAGCAAAAAACACTTGTGTTGCGCCTGCCGTCGCATTGCACCGGGTGTATGATAGACCAAATACATTAACATTGCCATATTCAATAACATGCTAAAACTATTCAGAGAGTTGTCCTACTGTTTTTAAAGGATTTTTTTAAGTCATACTGACCTGAAGCATATGGCATCTCTTAACAACCTCTGTATATTTAATCTGTGTGCTATATGAATGAAGGTCTTTCATCACCTCTAGTTTGTCTCTTATTCAAGTGATTCATGTGATTGTTTTGCTGAACTTTGTAACT
Organism: Coreius guichenoti; assembly: GCA_039654105.1. Classification (NCBI taxonomy): domain Eukaryota; kingdom Metazoa; phylum Chordata; class Actinopteri; order Cypriniformes; family Gobionidae; genus Coreius; species Coreius guichenoti. Next base: position 9,835,424 of record CM077170.1, read on the forward strand.
GATCTTCATTATAATCTATCAGGCAGTTTCTGGCTCCTGGTGCAAGTCGCTGGGTGAATATCGACAGCAAGACTATGGAAAAAACCCTGGAAGGACTCAAGTGCCCTCATCGTTTCGTCTTTGATGCTGCTCAAATGCACATTTACTTCCTTATGAAAAAGGTATAACGTTCAATTTGTTTGATCAAATGCAAAATGTGCCTATAATAATCCTATAAGACCTATAATAAAACTGAACCAGAATGACTTCAGATTCGGACAAATTGGGAAAAATGCATATACAGTATATACACTATTGTTCAAAAGTTTGGGGTTGGTATGTTTTTTTTTACTGTTTTTGAAACTCTCTTTACTCTCTTTTGTTTTTGAAGTCTCTTACGCTCACCCAGGCTGCGTTTATTTAATCAAAAATACAGTAAAAACAGTAATATTGTGAAATATGATTACAATGTAAAATAACAGTTTTCTGTTAAATACTGTTTTTTTTAAAAGTAGCCATTATGCCAGTCTTCAGTGTCACATGATCCTTCAGAAATATGCTGCTTAAAAAACATTCTTATGATCAATGCTGAAAACATTAATATTTTTGTGGAAACTGTGATAGAAAATTCCAAATAACAGCATTTATTTGACATAGAAATCTTTTGTAATAGTGTAAATGTCTTTACTGTCACTTTTGATTGATTTAATGTCCTTGCTGAATAAACGTATTTTAATAAGTCTTAAACTTTTGAATGGTAGCGTAAATTAACAAAACATTCAAGTTATTGATACGGTGTAAATGGAAATGGGTCATTTGTGATTGGATCATCCAAAAGGATGTTAATAGTGTAAACAAGGCCTTTATGCTGTTAAAAGATGCTAACATGATTTGAATATTCTTGCCAATGTTTATTAGATTAGTAATTTGTGTTTCTTTGAAGGATTCGTACCCTCGTTATCTTAAATCCGAACTCTACAAGAACTTGTTAGCCAGAGCCATAGTACCACAGGAAACCAAGAAAAGGTAAAAGTGTAAATGGAAACAACAGCCAAAGATGCATAAAACCCATATTGATCAGTCTGCAAAGGAAGAGACGTCTTATCAGTGTGTTTCTGTGTGCATGTCCAGTGTGTTCCCGTTCATGCGCCGCCAGCGTCACTCCAGCCCCTCGCCTGCTCTCGCCACACAAATCACAGAGGATGATGGGAAGGCAAAGAACCCAAACACCGTCAAAGGCAATTCCGGAAATGCATCCCGGCTTTAAACATGCACACAACATTTACTGCTATGTAAAACACTTTTTTTTGTGCTAACACACAGTTGGCATCTGAATCGTCTCCAGTTGTAACATATGTTAGCTAAACAGTAGCAATAGCTAAAGGTTATTATTTAAAAAGAATGCTTGAATTCACATTTCTCTATCATGGAACTACAACTTTTCAAGCGTTTCAAAGCAATTTATAGCAATAATCCCATCAGACAATCACAATCTCAAACTTTCAGATGCTCTACGAATGTTTTCTTTAGTGTTTTATGTGGAACTTGCCTTTTTCACACATTTGTCATGTTTTTAATGTATTTATTTGATATAAAGATTTTCCTTTCAGCTATAAATTTACTCTTGTCACAGTTTATTTACATCATATACTATGAAAGTGATTCGGTGAATACTTGAAGGGATATGATGGGACAGAGTAAATCTAGTACATCTGTAGTAAATTTGTAAATCTACAGTAAATCATTAGTAATGTAATATAAAGGGATAACCTTAATATGTATCTGGTAAATAATCCAGAGTAAACAAATTTGTCAGTATATTTTTTTTCTTTTGAAATATTCAAAAGGACATATACATACAAACATACAGTGGGGAGAACAAGTATTTGATACACTGCCGATTTTGCAGGTTTGCCCACTTACAAAGCATGTAGAAGTCTGTAATTTTTATCATAGGTACACTTCAACTGTGAGTGACGGAATCTAAAAAGAAAATCCAGAAAATCACATTGTATGATTTTTAAGTAATTCATTTGCATTTTATTGCATGACATAAGTATTTGATACATCAGAAAAGCAGAACTTAATATTTGGTACAGAAACCTTTGTTTGCAATTACAGAGATCATACGTTTCCTGTAGTTCTTGACCAGGTTTGCACACACTGCAGCAGGGATTTTGGCCCACTCATCCATACAGATCTTCTCCAGATCCTTCAGGTTTCGGGGCTGTCGCTGGGCAATATGGACTTTCAGCTCCCTCCAAAGATTTTCTATTGGGTTCAGGTCTGGAGACTGGCTAGGCCACTCCAGGACCATGAGATGCTTCTTACGGAGCCACTCCTTAGTTGCCCTGGCTGTGTGTTTCGGGTCATTGTCATGCTGGAAGACCCAGCCACGACCCATCTTCAATGCTCTTACTGAGGAAGGAGGTTATTGGCCAAGATCTCACGATACATGGCCCCATCCATCCTCCCCTCAATACGGTGCAGTCTTTCTGTACCCTTTGCAGAAAAGCATCCCCAAAGAATGATGTTTCCACCTCCATGCTTCACGGTTGGGATGGTGTTCTTGGGGTTGTACTCATCCTTCTTCTTCCTCCAAACACGGCGAGTGGAGTTTAGACCAAAAAGCTCTATTTTTGTCTCATCAGACCACATGACCTTCTCCCATTCCTCCTCTGGATCATCCAGATGGTCATTGGCAAACTTCAGACGGGCCTGGACATGCACTGGCTTGAGCAGGGGGACCTTGCGTGCGCTGCAGGATTTTAATCCATGATGGCGTAGTGTGTTACTAATGGTTTTCTTTGAGACTGTGGTCCCAGCTCTCTTCAGGTCATTGACCAGGTCCTTCCGTGTTGTGCCAACAGCCTTGTGCAGGTCTACAATTTTATCCCTGATGTCCTTACACAGCTCTCTGGTCTTGGCCATTGAGCAGAGGTTGGAGTCTGTTTGATTGAGTGTGTGGACAGGTGTCTTTTATACAGGTAACGAGTTCAAACAGGTGCAGTTAATACAGGTAATGAGTGGAGAACAGGAGGGCTTCTTAAAGAAAAACTAACAGGTCTGTGAGAGCCGGAATTCTTACTGGTTGGTAGGTGATCAAATACTTATGTCATGCAATAAAATGCAAATTAATTATTTAAAAATCATACAATGTGATTTTCTGGATTTTTAGATTCCGTCTCTTACAGTTGAAGAGTACCTATGATAATAATTACAGACTTCTACATGCTTTAAGTAGGAAAACCTGCAAAATCGGCAGTGTATCAAATACTTGTTCTCCCCACTGTATTGCCATTAATGCTAATCACTCTAAAAGAAGGAAACACCTTATGACACAAAAGTGTAGTGTTACATTTTTTTTTCATAAGTTCAAAATATATATTCACAACTCGCACACATCTACAAAAAGTCGGGGTCAGTAAGATTTTGTCTCATTTATTTGATCAAAAAATACAATAAAAACAGTAATACTGGGAATTATTATTACAATTTTAAAAAAAACTTGCAATTTAATGCTGTGATGGGTTAGCTGAACTTTGAGCATCATTAACTACTGCAGTCTTCAGTGCCACATGATTCTTCAGAAATCATTCTAATAAATTTGGTGCTCATGAAACATCTTATTAATAATGTTGAAAACAGTTGTGCTGCTTAATATTTTTGTGGAAATCGTGATACATGTTTTTCAGGATTTGATAGACAGTTCAAAAGAAGAGTTTTTTTTTATAGAATTATTTTGTAGCACTATAAGTGTATTTACTGTCACATTTGATCAATTGAATGTGTCCTTGCCGTTGGGGAAAGTTACTTTTAAAAGTTTTTTTGTTTGTTTCTTAGTAAAAAAAAAAATAAAAAAAAAAAAAATTATATTTTTGGCAACTGTAAAGGCCCTTTAATATGGGATGATTTTAGTCCTTAAAGTGATTAATAAATGCACGCACAATTATCTATGAATTTGATAAATGTTGCAGATATGTTTTATTATCCACAAACAAATGCCTTTCAACTTGTGTGTGCAAAATCCAGAATTACATGAATGTGCAGCGATTTGCACAAATACAGACATTTTTGTGAATACAAATGTTTTATTTTGCATTAGTGTATCATAATTTGCGCATGCAACAAAGAAGATGTGCATTTGTGGATCATGTGGCACGCGTGCATTTATTGGCGTCAATCTCATTTGATTCATTTGGATTTTGAGACTTTCTTTTCGCGTTTTCAAGCATTTCACAACCCACACACAAACAACTACCAGTGAATAAGCCTGGTGCTAATTAATAATGTATGCACAAATACCAAATTTCTACTTTACGACTTGTGTGTGCAAAATCCAGATTTACATGAATGTGCAGCATTTTGTACAAATAGAGACATAGTTGTGAATACAAAACTTCGCTTTTGTAGTAACAGGGCTGCCAACTCTCACGCATTGGCCGTGAGACACACGCTGAAGTGTCAACCTGGTCGGTCAAATGCCTGAAAGATGAGTTTATCTATAGATCGACCTGTTGAGCCACTCGTGATCGACTAGTTATGCTTTCGGTGAGGGGGTTCAAGATAAATGTGCAAATAAATACAGTGTAGCGCGACCAAAAGCTACATTCCGTTTTGGGTTCTGACGAGAACGAGCCTGTAATGACCGGAGCGGAGCGGTGTGACGCTCAGCTCAATATTCCGCTCTATGCAGGCGCGCTCCACTCATGAACCGCTCACCTGTAAAACAACGTTCGCTCAAATCCCGCTCAGACATGAAATTTCTCTGTTCTTGTTGTAGCCATTAAACAATGTATTTTGTTTCATATTTATGTTTAAATATTATAATGCTATTTTTAAATTTTTATTTAGGCTATATTGATTATGAAAAGTGCAAAGATGCGTAATATATGTCAAAGACAGAGTGGGTCAGAAATGATTTGGACCACTTCATTAAGTTTTGTTTTGTATAAAGCCTTTCTTTAAAGTGAATTTAGTTTTGTATAAATTGTTTCTTAATTTTAATCAATGTTTCATCAGCCAGTTGCCTGGATTTAATAAATAAGAAGCAAATAGACTATAGCAGACAATAATCGTGACATGGAAGCGCCGGAGCGATCACTTGCATTGCACATTAACTGGAGCGCGTCCGAAACTCAGCAGGCTACTTGCCTCACAGACATGAGAAATATGTGTATAGAAAGCTTGAAATGTCCACTTTTAAACGAAACAATTCGAAACGAAAAGAAATAGTCAAGCAAAGCGCACCTTTCACGCGAGCAGCTCATGACTGCTGCGCGCTCCATCTCTGCATGTGCTGTGAGTTTAACCTGCATTTTTAGACTAATCCTGACTCCTGAGTATTTAATTTAAGTTGCATACATTTTGTAGATACATTCTTGCAACATACATTGCATACATTCTTGCACTGATGTTAAATGTATAGCCATTTTGCACTTTGACAGCCAGTTTGAGATATAGGCTATATTTGAGTATTGAAATACTCTTTGAAATCATAATTACATTGCATTATGTTGCTTGAAACCCCAAATATTATAACATTCTTCATAACAATTATTCAGTTATTTGTAACAATGTCATTGTAAAAAAAAAAAAGAAAAGTAGTTTCAATGTAGCTAGCTACTTTTTGATAGTAACTTGTAGTGTAGCTACTTTTTCAAAAGGGTAGCTTGAATGTAACAACTACTTTAACTTACAAGTAGCTTGTAAAGCTACAGTTTCAGAGTAGCTTGCCCAACACTGTTTTTTTTTTTTTTTTACTGAAAGATCAGCCACAGTAGTGGCACTACTGACAGTATTTTTTTAACGGCAAAAGAGGGTTTGCGCTGGCGCAAGCTGTTAGTAAATCTGAAACGAATAAGCCTCATTCTGAAGGAAATGCAAATTCACACCTGTACAGCAGCGGGCGCAGCTCAAACAAAACCTTCAACTGTGCTGCCATTCTGGATTGCAGAAGAATAGGACGCAGGAGTAGTAAGTTTTAAAAAATGAAACACAATTGTTGTTTATCTAAAGTCATTTTTACTTATTAGTATGGTTGAAATGGATCATTGAAGGTCAGTAGCAAAGGCATCGGTTAATAAAGTGAGATTAAATACATGAATATTTGTATTATTTAACATATTTACTTATTGCAGGTTTGCGTCATATTCTGAGTTTGCATTTCACTTGATTTATACCGTAAAAATCAATAAAAAAAAAAACTTTGAAGAAGAACTACAATAACCATCATGCTTACACAGCACACACAACTCCTCTGCACTTACTCCCAATTTCACTGTTTAATAGTCAATAAATGGGAAAACAGTAAATTGCGTTGCTCACTTGAAAAAGTAACTCAGATATTTTATTGTACATTAAAAAGTAATGCGTTACTCCCAACACTTGATGTATAAATGTATTTATTTTTTAAATATATATATATATATATATACAAACCCGATTCCAAAAAAGTTGGGACACTGTACAAATTGTGAATAAAAAAGGAATGCAATAATTTACAAATCTCATAAACTTATATTTTATTCACAATAGAATATAGATAACATATCAAATGTTGAAAGTGAGACATTTTGAAATGTCATGCCAAATATTGGCTCATTTTGGATTTCATGAGAGCTACACATTCCAAAAAAGTTGGGACAGGTAGCAATAAGAGGCCGGAAAAGTTAAATGTACATATAAGGAACAGCTGGAGGACCAATTTGCAACTTATTAGGTCAATTGGCAACATGATTGGGTATAAAAAGAGCCTCTCAGAGTGGCAGTGTCTCTCAGAAGTCAAGATGGGCAGAGAATCACCAATTCCCCCAATGCTGCGGCGAAAAATAGTGGAGCAATATCAGAAAGGAGTTTCTCAGAGAAAAATTGCAAAGAGTTTGAAGTGTTCATCATCATCTACAGTGCATAATATCATCCAAAGATTCAGAGAATCTGGAACAATCTCTGTGCGTAAGGGTCAAGGCCGGAAAACCATACTGGATGCCCGTGATCTTCGGGCCCTTAGACGGCACTGCATCACATACAGGAATGCTACTGTAATGGAAATCACAACATGGGCTCAGGAATACTTCCAGAAAACATTGTCGGTGAACACAATCCACCGTGCCATTCGCCGTTGCCGGCTAAAACTCTATAGGTCAAAAAAGAAGCCATATCTAAACATGATCCAGAAGCGCAGGCGTTTTCTCTGGGCCAAGGCTCATTTAAAATGGACTGTGGCAAAGTGGAAAACTGTTCTGTGGTCAGACAAATCAAAATTAGAAGTTCTTCTTGGAAAACTGGGACGCCATGCCATCCGGACTAAAGAGGACAAGGACAACCCAAGTTGTTATCAGCGCTCAGTTCAGAAGCCTGCATCTCAGATGGTATGGGGTTACATGAGTGCGTGTGGCATGGGCAGCTTACACATCTGGAAAGGCACCATCAATGCTGAAAGGTATATCCAAGTTCTAGAACAACATATGCTCCCATCCAGACGTCGTCTCTTTCAGGGAAGACCTTGCATTTTCCAACATGACAATGCCAGACCACATACTGCATCAATTACAACATCATGGCTGCGTAGAAGAAGGATCCGGGTACTGAAATGGCCAGCCTGCAGTCCAGATCTTTCACCCATAGAAAACATTTGGCGCATCATAAAGAGGAAGATGCGAAAAAAGAAGACCTAAGACAGTTGAGCAACTAGAAGCCTGTATTAGACAAGAATGGGACAACATTCCTATTCCTAAACTTGAGCAACTTGTCTCCTCAGTCCCCAGACGTTTGCAGACTGTTATAAAAAGAAGAGGGGATGCCACACAGTGGTAAACATGGTCCCAACTTTTTTGAGATGTGTTGATGCCATGAAATTTAAAATCAACTTATTTTTCCCTTAAAATGATACATTTTCTCAGTTTAAACATTTGATATGTCATCTATGTTGTATTCTGAATAAAATATTGAAATTTGAAACTTCCACATCATTGCATTCTGTTTTTATTCACAGTTTGTACAGTGTCCCAACTTTTTTGGAATCGGGTTTGTATATACCCCACTTTAAAATAGCAGTGTTTATTTTTAAGATGCTATTTTTAGCATTAGCTAATTTGATGTTAAACTATGTTTGTGTAAAACCTAAAGTATAAAGTTTAACATTGATCTAAAAAAAGCTGTTTGTGAAAATGAAAAAAGTAGCCAGTTTTAAATAATCATTTATTTCTCCATTTATTGACATACAGATTACAGAACATTTTAAGAAAAAAAAAGGAGGCAGGAATTAAGAGCACGAATACAAAATGACTTTAAAAACAACAAAAAACTTTACCTTCATAAACATATTGACTGTGATTGCACTGCTTCATTCTCACTCTCAAATATAAGTGCATATTTGTGCAATATACAAGGCCTTCCATTAGACACAAACAAGAACTAGGATTGTCATGAAAATCAATATTAAATCAAAACTAAATCCCATAAGAAAGAAGTAGAAATTTTGGGGGATTCACAGATTTGTATAAATTATTCATTTTATAAATTAAACTCGTATTAAGATATCTCAGTTAGGCATATATATTTTTTTCAATATCATTTGTAATTCCAATACAAAATGTATATAAAACATTGTAAAACATCATATTCCAAACCTAACTTAACACTTAACCTCCTCTGGAAAACCAAGAGATGAATTGCCTTGCTGTTACAATTAAATGGAAAAACACGACACTGATTTACATGAGTTTTAAAGGACAGTTGCAATGTAAATTTAAACCTATAAATAACGTCCACACATGCCTTTTCAAGTTTAAAATGGCCTGAGGGTCAGAAGAACAGATTTATGCATATCTATAAAAGTCTTGACCAATACAGAGGTTTATCTTAAATACATCAGGTCATCAGTATGTCAGATTCACATTACAAACACTCACATCTGTAGTATTTCATACTGGCATACAGCAAGCACAATTTTACATACTGGCTCAAGCAAGCACAATTCTCCCCTTGGAAAAGTAAGAGCAACATCTCAAGATAAAATATCAAGGCTTTTAGCGAAGAAGAAGGGAGGTATTTTCTTGTACATTCCTGACAGTGGTATAAATAATTGTGTAAAACATGTTTGGCTATTAAACTAGGAACTACTGTGCCTGTTCTCCAGTGTGCGCAAGCAAACACCAGCTCTGAGACAGACAACAGTCCTTTGTAGACAATGCCCAAAATGATCTGGAACATCATAAGTAGGACCAAACAGAATCTGCAGGTTTTTTTCCTCCCTAAAATTCTATGCTAGTTTTGAAAGAAAATCTCTGGAGTTCTGTGAAGTGAATTTAACTAAAGTAAAAAGTGTTATTTAATGGGATATTTCACCCTAAAATGTCAATTTTGTCATCATTTAGACTGTTTCTATAGAGGGGAAAGTAGTTCACCCAAAAATGAAAATGACCCCATGATTTACTCACCCTCAAGTCATCCTAGGTGTATATGACATTCTTCTTTCAGACGAATACAATCGGAGTTATATTAAAAAATATTCTGGCTCTTCCAAGCTTTATAATGGCAGCCCAAAATTTGAAGCTCAAAAAAGTGCATCCACCCATTATAAAAGACCATACGGCTCCAGGGGGTTAACTGTGAGAGGCGCTACACTTCGTGTAGTTCAAAAACGCTTACGTTACATCCGACGTCATAGTTACGCCAGTTACACTTTCTTCCTAAGTTGAAGCTAGATATTTTACTTTATAAAGTTTTAAATATGGATATTTTTCTTTCACAAACCCATCGATTCACTTCGCTTCAAATTTTGGGCTGCCATTCACTGCCATTATAAAGCTCAGAGTAAATCGTGGGCTAATTTTCATTTTTGGGTAAACTATCCCTTTAATGGAGTAATCAGGGTCAAAGGACATTCAAGTTGCCTTTCGATTATATAAATGTACTTGTCATATCATTAAATTATTGACAACTCTGTGAAATCACTCATTTTTAAAGGTGTAAATGTATCATGTTTAAAGGAAGAGTTTTTTCAAAAACAAAAAATTATGGCATTATTTACTCAAACCTGTATGCAGTATTTTTTCCATGGAACACAAAAGGAGTTCATGTGCCAAAAAAGCACCATAAAAAAGTAGTCTATATGACTTCTGGAGTTGTACAATAACAACAAGTCACAGATAATCTTCACTTGACTGATGTGGTCACTACAACTCAAAAATCTCCTGTTGTGTTCTATTGATTTGGTTTATGGGTTTAGAATGACAGTAAAAAAATGACAAACTATCCCTTTAAGTAGTTATAAACGTACCCTATACCTGCAGTGCAGTGGTTTTGGTGACATCAGAAGAGTATCTCTACCGTAAAGCTTGACGTGTTTCATAAAGCTAACCGCTAACATTTGTAAAACTGTAAAAATGCACATGAAAATCCATCAGGGTTTGTGCAAATATCAGTACCACTGTATTTAGGTCTCAGTGTAAAGCTCTACCTTCTCATTTTTACATCTCCTGTAGTTACAGATTTTGTTTGTCCAGCCCCAGGGGGGGATGTGTTTTTCACGGGGTGGTAAGAGGAAGACCACGCTTGTGGCCACCATGACATGCCATATGGAATGAGTGTAGTAGTAGTTGCTATCGGTCTGTGCGAAGACGTAAACACACACTCCAATCAATGCAGATACAATGCCTGGGAGCAGGAACAACACCCATCGATGCCATAATGGAGGGTAACACTGACGGCGTTTCACACCTCGATAAACCTGTCGGGTGACACAAATGAACAGGACAGGAAATATTTAAAAAATGCTGTGACAAGTGAACTGAGTGCTTTATGCCAGGTTCAGACTACACGATATCAGCCTGAAATGACAATGGCCGTCTGGACGCAAGAATCGATCGTTTTATCTCGTATAGTGCGTCATAGTGGATGACAACCGACACCGCGTGTGTGATGCTTCACGACGTCCCGACAGACAGACGCACACTCTTGAGTAGGTATTTATTTTGAATAAGTCATTACTTCACAACCACTAATAAAGTATGTTCTATATAGTATGAATGTGTGTAGTATGAATATAATCTGGACATACTACATTCGCCATGTTGTCATTATCATGTGACCTACCAGTGTCAGTTACGTCGCTTCACTGCCATTCACAAATCCTCTCCCGTCCCGTGGCCTCATGGGATAGTGAAGTGTCCATAGTATGCACACTTCAGAATCTCATAGGAAGTATGTCATCCAGGTACTTTTTCCCTGCTCTTTTATGAATACTGTGAATTCTGACATACTACTCTTGTCACATACTGTTTTTCGCCTACTATATAGTAGGGAAGTATGCAATTTCGGATGCAGCCTAGCGGTTTAATTTTTTTCCATACACAGCTTACAAACATGGCGAAACGAAAGAGAGACGATGGTATTGGTGCCTCTCTCCCAGTCCGAAAAAGACAATCTATTGAAATTAATATCAGAAATTGATTGAAATCTGACATCAGAAGCGTTAGAACATTAACAATGGATGGCCTACATTTAATCCGAATTCATTCTAAGGCTTAACAGTCTGAGGGTGTTTACTGGGTGTTTACCGTTACACTCTTGTTTCAAGAAGTCAGTCGCTAGTTTCGCCTTCTCGATGACATCACACACGTTATTAAAGACGGCAAACAATGATTGGTCAGGAAGCAACGTGTAGTCTGCATGCTTCTTGTCCATGACACATGAATTTAGGCGTCAAAATCGCATAATTTGACACAGTGACTAATCGCAACAGACAAAAATATTGTGTAGTTTGAACCCGGCATTAGTAAAATCATTTAATTGAGACATGCTGTCAAGATTACTTTAAAGTTGAATCTGATAGGATTAAATTTCCCCTGTGTAAAACAAAAACTCAGAAAAACTAATTCAAAGTAAGCACAAGTGGGTGTAGATCAGTTATTTATTTATTTTTACAAAAATAACTTTTAAATCTGCTTTTAAATAAACTTTTAAATAAATGTAATTATATCAAACAACAGAAACCCTGTATCTGGTTTATTTTTTTTATATATTTGGACTATCATTCAAAAGACTTATTTTAAAGAAGTCTTCTGCTCACCAAGGCTGCATTTATTTGATCAAAAATACAGTAAAAACAGTAATATTGTGAAATATTATTACAATTTAAAATGACTGTTTTCTATTTGAATATTTCTATTTTATTTCTGTGATGGCAAAGCTGAATTTTCAGCATCATTACTCCAGTCTTCAGCGTCACATGATCCTTCAGAAATCATTCTAATATGATGATTTAGTGCTCAAGAAACATCTCAGTTGAATACGGTTGTGCTGCTTAATATTTTTATGGAAACCATGATACTTTTTTCATGATTTTTTGATGAATAGAAAGTTTAAAAGAACAGCATTTATTTGAAATAGAAATCTTATGTACAAACCCGATTCCAAAAAAGTTGGGACACTGTACAAATTGTGAATAAAAACAGAATGCAATGATGTGGAAGTTTCAAATTTCAATATTTTATTCAGAATACAACATAGATGACATATCAAATGTTTAAACTGAGAAAATGTATCATTTTAAGGGAAAAATAAGTTGATTTTAAATTTCATGGCATCAACACATCTCAAAAAAGTTGGGACAAGGCCATGTTTACCACTGTGTGGCATCCCCTCTTCTTTTATAACAGTCTGCAAATGTCTGGGGACTGAGGAGACAAGTTGCTCAAGTTTAGGAATAGGAATGTTGTCCCATTCTTGTCTAATACAGGCTTCTAGTTGCTCAACTGTCTTAGGTCTTCTTTGTCGCATCTTCCTCTTTATGATGCGCCAAATGTTTTCTATGGGTGAAAGATCTGGACTGCAGGCTGGCCATTTCAGTACCCGGATCCTTCTTCTACGCAGCCATGTTGTTGTAATTGATGCAGTATGTGGTCTGGCATTGTCATGTTGGAAAATGCAAGGTCTTCCCTGAAAGAGACGACGTCTGGATGGGAGCATATGTTGTTCTAGAACTTGGATATACCTTTCAGCATTGATGGTGCCTTTCCAGATGTGTAAGCTGCCCATGCCACACGCACTCATGCAACCCCATACCATCAGAGATGCAGGCTTCTGAACTGAGCGCTGATAACAACTTGTCCTTGTCCTCTTTAGTCCGGATGACATGGCGTCCCAGTTTTCCAAAAAGAACTTCAAATTTTGATTCGTCTGACCACAGAACAGTTTTCCACTTTGCCACAGTCCATTTTAAATGAGCCTTGGCCCGGAGATATGTTTAGATATGGCTTCTTTTTTGACCTATAGAGTTTTAGCCGGCAACGGCGAATGGCACGGTGGATTGTGTTCACCGACAATGTTTTCTGGAAGTATTCCTGAGCCCATGTTGTGATTTCCATTACAGTAGCATTCCTGTATGTGATGCAGTGCCGTCTAAGAGCCCGAAGATCACGGGCATCCAGTATGGTTTTCCGGCCTTGACCCTTACGCACAGAGATTGTTCCAGATTCTCTGAATCTTTGGATGATATTATGCACTGTAGATGATGATAACTTCAAACTCTTTGCAATTTTTCTCTGAGAAACTCCTTTCTGATATTGCTCCACTATTTTTCGCCGCAGCATTGGGGGAATTGGTGATCCTCTGCCCATCTTGACTTCTGAGAGACACTGCCACTCTGAGAGGCTCTTTTTATACCCAGTCATGTTGCCAATTGACCTAATAAGTTGCAAATTGGTCCTCCAGCTGTTCCTGTTCCGGCCTCTTATTGCTACCTGTCCCAACTTTTTTGGAATGTGTAGCTCTCATGAAATCCAAAATGAGCCAATATTTGGCATGACATTTCAAAATGTCTCACTTTCAACATTTGATATGTTATCTATATTCTATTGTGAATAAAATATAAGTTTATGAGATTTGTAAATTATTGCATTCCTTTTTTATTCACAATTTGTACTGTGTCCCAACTTTTTTGGAATCGGGTTTGTAATATTATAAACATCTTTACGGTCACTTTTGCTGAATACAGGTATTAATTTCTTTAAAACGGTAGTGTATTTACATTTCAAAAAAAAAAAAAAAATACTATCACTAGTCTGATTTAGTATCAACAAAATACATATGCCCAGGTTTCACAGACAAGGTTTAAGCCTTGTCTGTTTAATATCTTAAAATATGTCAGAGCCATTGTTTTGTCTCAAGATGCACACCAGTTATGTTCTTTTTAAGGCATGTTTATAAAAGCTACTTAAATGTCCTAATTTAATCAAGGCCTAATCCTGGCTTAATCTTAGCCCTGTCTGTGAAACCAGGCCATAATGTTTTGGAGTAATGGAAAAGTCAAGCTCACCCAGGAAGTGACCATAATGACCAAAGCAACAAGGACAGGGCCTAGAAGGTTCCACAGCCCCCTGCGGTCCAACTGCATCGCCATGGAAATGACAAGAGTGCCCATCATAAACAATAGCTGTAATGTAAGAAAAATCAAAGCTATTAAAACTGACATGCTACATATACCTGAAGTATTATTAAGTAAATAATTACTAATTAAAGTGTTGTGAATATGTTAAAGGGGTCATATCACATGATCTTGTTCTTTTTAAATAAATCTTTTTCAATGTAATATGTAAACAGTAAACTTCCCTCCCAGTCTGAAAAAGACAATCTATTGAAATTAATACCAGAAACTGGTTGAAATCTGACATTAGAAGAATGAGAATATTAACAATGGATGGCCTACATTCAATACAAATTCATTCTAACAAAGGCTTAAAGGATTAGTTCACTTCAAAATGAAAATTTCGTGATATTTTACTCACCCCCATCTCATCCAAGGTGTTCGTGTCTTTTTTTCTTCAGTCGAAAAGAAATAAATTTTTTGGAGGAAAACATTCCAGGATTTTTTTTTTCCAAGTAATAGACTTCAATGGCAACCAAAATGTTGAAGGTCCAAATCAATGCAGTTTCAAAGGGCTTAGAAGAGCTTCAGAGGCTCTGAGAAAAATCCTGGAACGTTTTCCTCAAAAAACTTAATTTCTTTTCGACTGAAGAAAGAAATACATGAAATCTTGGATGAGACGGGTATGAATAAAATATTAGGAAATTTTCATTTTGAAGTGAACTAATCCTTTAACAGTCTGAGGGTGTTTACTGACATTCTAAAGATAAAGTGAAAAGTATCATGAAAAACTAACGTACAATTTTTTATGCAAGAATCCTTGACTAACGGGAAAAAAAAAATATCGCCTTTTGAAATGTGTATTATGTTTATTGATCAGTTGATCTATGACTTTATCTTCCAGTTTATACATATAATAAAATGATTAATTCAATTGAAAATTATTATAAATTATATTTGTAGTTTGTATGGTTTCAGAGTAACTATGTACTTGATATCCACACAATACTTCCTTTAAAGAACAGGTAGGTCTAGTTAAACATGTTATGCTATTTAAAGCCCATTCCAATAGTTACATCATAGTTTACAAGGTGATCAGGTTTGCATTCACTAGATTTAAACTAGTGAATGCACATGGGAGTACATGTGAACCATTTAATTGTTATAAATGGCAGCATGCAACAGTTTCGGTTTCACCCCGCTGCTGTCTGCTGGTAGGCTGCTAATTAGAGGCATTTTAAAAATATTTTAATATTCAATATTTTTTCAAACTTGAAATTTAAACTTTTGCAACTTAATACAAAAAATATTAATAATATTGATAATAATGTAATATTTCTGACTACATGTTTTCATTGTTGTATTCTAATAATTATTTAGTTATTGTGTCAAAAAGAAGAAGAAAAAAAAAACAGTTCTGCAGACTGTTTATCAGACACTTAAACAGCTGTAATGTATTGGTCAATCTCTACTTATTGAAGATGCTGCAAACCTTTCCACCAATGACAAGACTCGAACACATCAACCATGATGCCGCCCATTAGTTTGAAACCAAAGTTGAATTCATAAGAGTTGCCAACAACAACCAATGTTATTGTCAAAAAAATAGTGCACATTATTAACAAGAATAAAGACTATTATCTATTAAAATAAGGCTATACATAAAATAGTACTTACATATTTTATTGGCTCCTGAAGCCGTGCCATGCACACAATGGTCACCCACACTGACACGACGGATCCCAAGAAATCACAGAACTGGAGGGTGTCGTAGTCCATGATACACATCACAGTCACACCAGGCTGGTCACACGCATGATAAAACTGCAAAACACACAATCATTATGACTACAAAATGCACAATGTGTATTCTACAGGACGATGGATGGATGGATGGATGGATAGATAGACAGATAGATAGATAGACACAGACAGACAGATAGATAGATAGATAGATAGACAGACAGACAGACACAGACAGAGAGACAGACAGAGACAGACAGAGACAGAGAGACAGAGACAGACAGAGAGACAGAGAGACAGACAGACAGAGAGAGAGAGACAGACAGACAGAGACAGACAGAGAGACAGACAGACACAGACAGACAGAGAGAGAGACAGACAGACAGACAGATAGATAGACAGACAGACAGACACAGACAGAGACAGACAGAGAGACAGAGAGACAGACAGACAGAGACAGACAGACACAGACAGAGACACAGACAGACAGAGAGACAGACAGAGACAGACAGAGAGACAGACAGACAGAGACAGACAGAGAGACAGACAGAGACAGAGAGACAGACAGACAGACAGACAGACAGACAGACACAGACAGACAGACAGAGAGACAGAAACAGACAGACAGACAGATCAGCAGAATTGTAACATAAAAACACACCGAGGAGAAAAACATGGTAAAGAAGTAGATGGCGGCCTCGATGTGGTATCCTCTGTAGAGTGCTACGACGATGGGCGGGATGAAGAAAAGGTTACTAAGGGTGAGGAGCAGAGCTGCTGCCATCTGTCGAGAGTAAGACTGCGCAGTCACTGCATCCGTACAGCCCCATCCCTGCCAACCTGTCAACAGCAAACAACACAAAAAAGAAACAATGCTACAACTGCGTACCATTAATGTTTATGGCCAGCTGTTGGTGTGTTTGTGTGTGTGTGTTTGTTTACCTGCTTTGCACACACATGCGCCGTAGAGGTAGCTGTGCGTGCGTAGCAGTCTGCACTCTCCATACGGCCCACATTCGTCAATGCACGCACTAATGCTAACAGACACACTCACTATTGCTGATGTGTTCCTGCAGTCAGCACTGGAAAGTCAACACAGGAGAATGTTTAGAACCTGATTTAGTCCCACTTTATATTAGATGCCTATGTACTTATGTCAAAAAATGTATTGTTAGGTGCAGTGTACTTACTGTGTGTGTTATTTTGCAAAACTTTTGCTCTTATTGAGGTGAGATACGGTTAGGGTTAGGGACAGGTTTGGTTAGGTTTAAAGGTGGGTTAAGGTGTAAGGTGTAACTATAAAAATTAATTACAGATGCAATTACTTCAGGGTATTTTAAATATAAGTACAATGTAAAAACATGTACGTACACAATAAGTGCACTGTATCAAATGATTAATTTAAAGGGGCCATGAACTGGCTTTTTAAAATTTTTTATACTGTTGTCTGAGGTCAACTTATGACGTTTGCGTGGTTTTTACATTCAAAAACATCATAATGAATAAATAATAGGCTATTTTCTACCCTGGTTTTGAGCCTCTCTCCTGGAAGGCTCGGTTTTTATGGGCGTGCCGCACTGAAGACTTAGAAAGTAAACGCCCACTGCTATGATTGGATAAGCTCTGCATATTGCAATGAGTTTCGGCTCCCCCGTGAGTACACGTGAGGAATTGTTTTGAAAGCGTGTGGGAAAACGGCAACCGGAATGATTCGCCCACAGGGCTCGCAAAATGTCTTTATCAAACAAACACAGTGATTTATCTCTCATCCACCCGCAATTAATTGGAATGTTATTTTTTATTACTTGGCCCGCCCGATCGGTGGATATAACCGTGAACCGTGCATCACTAACACACAAACTCACACGCACAAGCCTCACTGCAGAGTCAGACAAATCAGCATGATCAAAACTTCAGCGATTGTATTTTTCCTTCAAATATCAAAAGAGTGAATAACGCACATCAAGAAAGGAATGTTATTTCACTACTTAAGATAGCCCGTCGGGCAGGCCGGTGATACGTTTTGGTAGCCCGTCTGGAAAACACATAGCCCCGGGACGTTGGGCTTTGCGAGCCCTGGCCCATACATGTCCGAGTCTGATCCCGAATCGCAGCACAATGAACCAACAACACCTCAAATAAAGGATTCTCCAGCCTGTGACAGCGTGCTAAGTTATGTTCCGTTAGACACGTATACAATCAATAGATATCAAACGATCTGTAAAAATGCAATACTATCACATATAAAAATCATTTTTTACTCACATAAGTGTGTTGCTTCATTCATTCATGTAATCTCATCCTGTCTGCAAATCCAGTCTCTTGTTTACAAACGAATCCGTGGTGAAATGAAGGAACAAACGCAATGTCTTACCCACTTGAGCTGGATATTCATTAAAAATAAAGTTCATCCATGCATTCATAATATTGAAATCCAAATGAAGCTTATGCAGCATATTTATTGCTTGTAAGTTCGATCCGGTTTAGCTCCACGTAGGCCTATGTTATTTATCTATAACATGCCATGCACAAATCGGTGGGCGGGGCTACAGAATCAGGCGTTCGTCTTCTTCGGTTAAGACGGTGTTTCACCACACTCTGACGTCACAGCTTGATACATTCTGAGATCGAGCGTTTGCTGGGCCTGGTGTCAATAAAAGCTTTTCTTTGACTAACAAGGAAGTTTTCAGCTCTGAAACTTACAGGATATTCTTATATCACAATGAACTTTTATATATCAAAGGCTGAATGAAAAGTTGATTTCTCAATTCATGACCCCTTTAAATGTTAGTACATAGTAGATGAAGTTATTTAACATAAAGTGGGTCCAATGATTTAAAGTCAGCATGCAATCAAAACTGATGCTATTTACGTTCCTGGTCTTATTGTGGACAATTTATCAGTACACATTATTCCAAAGAAAAAATGTGTCTTTATAGTTGTCCATCAAATTGACCACTATTAATGATCTAATTATAGATTAATCTAATTATTAAATGAAGTCCAGCCTATTTTTTCTTGTTTAACATCCTGTTTCTCTTGGAAATATGGAAGATATTCTAGTATGCTAGATTGCAATTGACGTTTCATCTTAACTTTAAACTTTAATCTCATAACCATCATGCTAAGACACCAAAAACCAACAGGAATGTCTATAGTCAAACAGTATATTTCTATAGAATGGCTCCTTCTTCCTCTGTGTGTAATCACACATCTTACCTGTCATTGCACATGGTCTGGAGGCTGAGGTACCACACTGCTGCATCTGGAAATGGGATTCTCAACAATGCCTGCGATTCATTGCTGCTCACGCTCAGAGAATAGCCCTGTGCAAACCCTACATGCATACAAACACACACACAGATAAAAATGTGACATGCAGGAGAATGTCAAGCATGTACTTCATAATGCATACTTTTTAATGTGTGACTAACCTGTAGCACAAGTTTGGCTATGGTTGACATGAAGTACAGGAGCAAAAGGTGTGAGACATGCTTTGACACGAGCAAATCCACCAACCAGAGAACTCTATGACACAAACACAATTGTTATGTTACAAATGTTGAATCTAAAATACAATATAAATCAAAAAGTTTAATAATCTAATTCAGCAGTATAATGTTACTAGGATAATCAGATCATGATGCATTATTAATATCACAACGGTTGTGGTAAATATGTGTTGTACAGAGGCTGTACCTTACAGTGATTATACCACAGCTAAAGGACAATGTTGATGCACATGATGCAAAGTGGATGGCTCATCCACACTCTTCCAATTCAGATCTATTTTACACTAATCTTTTTGCATTTTTGCACATGAATTAATTTTTCTATATATACTTTACTTTGTATTAGCAGTTGTACGTATAAATTATTATTATTCATTCTATTATCTGTTCTCATGAAGAACATGTCCAGGTCATTTTTAATTCAATTCAGTTCAAAATAATCAATAAAAATAATAGGTAACACTTTATTTTACAGTGTACTTGTTATATATGTTACATGTGCTTACCATAGTTATAATAGTAAATTATGCATGATTACATGCAACTAACCCTCAACCAAACCCTAATCCTACCCTAACCCTATAGTAAGTATGTTGTTAATTATTATTACTCAGTACTTACATATATAATTACACTGTAACAATGGCACCTTAAAATAAAGTGTAACCAAATAATACAAATTCATCAAGTGACCATAAAGATTTCAAATAAACGCTGTTCAAATGCTTGTGAACTTTCTAATGATCAAAGAAACCTGAAAAAAAGTATCACAGGTTTCCACTAAAATATTAAGCAGCAAAGCAGCACAACTGTTTTCAACATTGATAATAATAAGAAATGTTTCTCGAGCAGCAAATCAGCATATTAGGATCATGTGACACTGACGACTGGAGTAATGATTAAATTCAGCTTTGCCATCACAGGAATAAATAACTTTTTAAATATATTGGAAAAACTTATTTCACACCGTAATATTATTCCACAAAATTACTGTTTTTACTGTATTTTTGTATACACTAAACTGATTAAATAAATGCTGCTTTAGTTAGCACAAGAGACTTCTTTCAAAAACATTTGAACACAAGCTTTTGAATTGTATATTATATTATATTACATGCTTACAGTGTTCAAGTGGAGCTGTACAACAAACGTGCCGCCACTATCACCAGAAGAGTGCTCAAGTGTGAGCACAGTTGGAAGGTCAGAGGTCACACTGAGGTTGCTGTTGGAAACGATAAAGCGTAGTGATAGCACATCCTGTTCCTCTCTGAACACTGAAGGGCTTCTCATGCACATTGGCTCAGAGCTGTTAGCACGGAGGCCCGGTTGGTCTCTTGTGGAAACGGAAGCGTTACTGAGGGCACCTGAGCTGTTGCTTTGGGGAGCAATGATGGTACGTATAAAGGCTGAGGTGTTGAAATCTGAAGAGACGCTCAAAGGTTTACATCCCACTGTGTGTATGTGAGAGAGGATGGAAAGAGATATAAGAGTCAAGCAAAACCTAGCAAAGAAATGTTCTAGTAAAATAAAAGTGATAAGTGAAGCAAAACACACCTGTGACATTGGCAGAGATGTTGAAAGTTATCGTGGCGTTTGGTTGACTAGACTCAACCATAACCAGCAACCAGGTGTTCCACGGGGGAATGAGGACCGAGGCGGAGCAGCTCTCTAACCCTGAACAGTTCTGTTTCACTTCCGAGCCCTGACTCAAAGTGCTGGAGCCTACAGTGACTGACAGCCCGCAATCATTTCCCATCATTACAGAACAGTTCAAGATGAAAACATCCAACCTGGAGGAGAACTCTGGAACAAAGACCCTACACAGACAAGATACATAAAAATACTTTACATTTCAACAAAAACAGACACTTTACATTAGTGCATTGATAATAACAAGAAATGTTTCACCAGATCAGCATATTAGAATGATCTCTGAAGGATCATGTGACACTGAAGACTGGAGTAATGGCTGCTTTGCCATCACAGGAATAAATTACATTTTAAAAATATAAAAATATTAACAGTTATTTTGAATTGTATATTTTAAAATAATAAATGAATAATATTTTACAATAGTACTGCTTACTGTATTTTTGATCAAATAAATGCAACATTGGTGACCATAAAAGATAACTTGAATATAATCTACTTAACACACACCCACACACATGAACACAGAACATACTTAAACAGAGCTGGAGCTGAAGTTAGTGTTTGATAGACAGGAATGTTGTACTGCAGGATTGGCAGGTCAGCAGCTCTTCTCAAAAACATCTGTGCCTGGAATAAGTATGAGCAAGATGGCAGACCCTATAACAGAAAGTAACAAACAACATACCATTTACTTATACTGCTTATATATATATATATATATATATATATATATATATATATATATAAAATAAATACACAACAATAAATACTTCATAATTTATTAAATAATAATTCCTCCGCCAAGCAATTTAGTTCCTCTGAAATGTTTATGAGAATGGTTGACATGCAAACCGGAATAACATAAAACAAAACACACCTGTTGCTCTATCTTGCCGTCATCTTTAGGCAGGTGAGCAGCAAGGAACCAGTCTCCAGGTTTGGGGTGCGTCACATTGAACAGTGTCACACTGACGCTCTGTCCACTGGGAACGGTCAGCGTCAAGTTGTGAGCAAGAGAGACTGATGTGGAGTTCGGAAAGGCTGTTTGTATGGGGTTGATGACCGGGGGCGCTCCTGCTCTAAAGTGCCTGTTCAGGTGCATTAGATGGACAAAAGTCAATGTTAAGCAAAGAAATTAAAAAAAATAGTTAATACTGCTTTTATCTACTTTTACAACCAACTATTATAGTGTATAGTACTTCTTCCGAGGAGAATCCCTCTGAGCAGTGTTGCCAAGAATTGGGCTACTTTTACACTGTTGCCACGGGTCGTTTTTTTAGTCCGTGCATTAAAGCGACCACACATCCCCCTCGCCCAGAATTCCATTTTTACCCCCCAGAACACGGTTTTTATGTGATTGGACTAGTTTTGGACATGATTTGGTGGGTTTTGAATAGCAATTAGGCTGGTTTTGTTACGCAAACCTGGCAACCCTGCCTCTGGTGCAACTTGGGGTTAAAGACTCCATGAAATGGTTTGACACCATTTTCTTTCCTTGGTTAATGCATTTTAGCTGCTAAAAGTTTATTTTCTCAACTTTTATAAGTACATTAGTATATAAGTGACATTTTGACATCTGTATGTGCTCTTTTCCGTTTTGGAACTGAAGGTCTCCTGGTATTGTTACAGTACACAATAATCTTGGCTCCTCAGTTAGAGTTCTCATGAGAATCTATCTTCTGTATACAGTCTCCAAGAAAGAGACCATTCTCAGAGGTACAAAAGCATCAGTGCACATTAAAATATCACTATTGCTATTAGAATATTTATAAACCACTAGAAACATTAAAACCCACAAGAGATATTTAACACCATGTTTTCAAACGCGAGTTCAACGGTTACCACAGAAACATTATTTTTTGCCAAAACACCATAGCAACTACAGCTATTATTGAAACAGTAAAACCCTGTATGTTGGTGTGGGATTTCAGGATTTTTCTGTCATTTTTTCAGTGCTGAGTAATACCAAGTTCTCTATGACATTTACCTACAGTTTTACAACTTTGGTTTTTGGAGGGAAATATGTTTACCATTGTAACTCTTTTACAAGATTGTTTTCATAGTGAAAGCATTTTCAAACTTATGGTTTAATACACGAGTGTTTACTGTGATAATTTCACCATACATACACAGTGATGTTTTGGTTGCCACAGCTCAGCCCGGATCCCCGTGAGACCGTGAGCAGCCACCGCACGAGCACCGCATCTTCCGATACTCTGAAGTGATGGAGCCGAACATTCCCGAACCAGCTGTATTTGGACAACCTCTGAGGCGTTTTGGAGTAGAACTCGTTCAAGTAAGTGAGATCTAGGAGCAGAGCATGACGTCATGATGGCGTCAGAAGTAAACAAAAATTTGTGTGATAGGCGAGATTATCGCATTATTCGCTTATAACTTCTATATTTAATGACTTATTTAGTTATAAACGTGCTATATAACAGGTCTACATCCTATGATCTAAACGATATACATATTTACAAAAATCCATGCCTATTTTGTGACATTGGGTAAGGACAAAAACATTTAGTACATAGTCCGTTTTATTTAAATGCCTGAACAGCGACAAAAAACGACTGATTTAAGTCATCAATCGAAAAAACTGTTATAAAATACTGTAAATCTAAGAGATCCCAAAGACTCACCGTCAGCAAAACAGCCAGCGATGACATACAGTAAAAGGCACAGTGCAAAATACTTTTCCATTTTTCAATTTAGATTCTCCTCAGTCAGCCCATTGTCATGTTCTTTAACTGTCTAAGGACTGTTTTAACACGTTACTTCCTGGTTCAAGACTGGACGTCTGCCTCATACGTATGCAGAACTTCCTCTTCGCCGCTGGTGGTGAAGGATTTGGTCATAAATATTGCTTAGGCTTCGTGTCGTTCTTCCTATTGGGTGGCAGTTCCTGTTAATTAATATTCATAAGCACATCTCATCGTAATATTCATAAAATAAGCCTGCTCTGCAGGATGATTGCTAGACGCTAGAAAGGTTACCAAGCAACGTCAACATGACTTGTTTTTAATATTCATGAGCCAATCCTTCGCCATAGTGTGATTATTATTTTCTGAAAGATGTATATTTTATTTTAAATCATATTTTAAATTGATATTTAAAAGTATTTGGAACATAATTTTTTTGTATTTGGAATAGGTTACAGCAACAAATTAAACTAGCCTAAATACAAAATATGAATAAATAAGTCAAGATATTTATGATATAATTTAAGTCAGTACTGCAGCAACTTCTAGAATATGCCTGTATGTTTTTATTTATTTAGTTTTTGTTCTCTAAGTGAGTGCCTGTACTGAGACTATCATCAACCAGATTTATGAGGCATGGCAACAGTGCCATCTGCTGGTCAAGACCTGATACTCTTATGAAGAAAGGCAAAAAATACATGAAAAAATGCCAGTTAAAAAGTTACTTCATTTTTTATGAATCAATAAAACGTTGAATGCATCAAATAAACAGTTAATGCATATTATCTGCCAATTCTTACAAATAGGGGGCAGTTGTCCTCTGGCCAATGAACGAACAGTGTATGATTATGATTCAGGCAGCATTACAGGTCAGAAATCAGATTAGATCGGAACATTCAGAATATTTGTCCAGTTCCATCTGGTTGAAGATATTAAGATAGGCTATTTTGATTTTGGGGTCTAATCAATACATATAATTTGAGCAACCTCCTCAATTACACAATTACTTTTGAATACATGGCGAAATTATACCATTCTTTGTATCAAAATTATGATTAACAATATTTTAGGATATAACGTTTAGGATATAACTAAAAACAAGTGTCAAAGAGCATATGAAATATTTAATGTTATAGCCAAATTAATTTTCAAATTAGTTTTTCATTTACATTCAGTGTTCTAAATTAACACTGTATTCATTAGTTTATTTTTTTAATCTTTCATAATATTCCATAGGAGTATTCCTAATCCTTCACTATTGGCTACACAAACAACATTGTAGTCTTGGTATAATAATGCAAAAGAAATAGATAGATAGATAGATAGATAGATAGATAGATAGATAGATAGATAGATAGATAGATAGATAGATAGATAGATAGATAGATAGATAGATAGATAGATAGATAGATAGATAGATAGATAGATAGATAGATAGATAGATAGATAGATTTTTTGCATTATTACACCATGATTTATTTTATAGAATAACAGCAGGACACTTCTAATCACTGTGTATGACGGATGGTTAAGCCATTACATGTTGCCTCGCCGTCCTGAAGCTGCAGTAAAGTGTTCTTGTTCTCTGACATATGTTAGTCCAGATGCCATGCTCTCTGCTGCTGGTCATTAGCTCTTCTATTGCCCTGTGTCCTGCTCATATTCACTCATGCTGAGCACACACACTTTCTCTTGCTCTTTCTATAATGTTTTACACACACACACACACACACACACACAGGTTTTCATGTTTTATGGGGACTTTCCTAGACATAATGATTTTTATACTGTGTACAAATTATATTCTATCCCCTACCCTACCTCTAAACCTACCCATCACACAAAACTTTCTGCATTTTTACATTGTCAAAAAATATCACTTAGTATGATTTATAAGCTGTTTTCCTCATGGGGACCAAAAAATGTCCCCACAAGGACATTGCCATCCTTGTGAGGACATGTTGAGGGTTTAGGACCATACACACACACACTTGCCCATGCTTCAACTATTATATTTCTCCTCCCACTATACCTCATTGTTTACCTGCCACTGACCAAAGCATTTTGTTCAACACATTTATCTTGCACAGTTTGATATTTTACACTATTTTCATTGTTATAAACACTTGACTGAACTCTTTCTTATGACCTTTTATTCTTGAAATATAGTTCAAATATAATTGGTTATCCTTCAAATATAATTTGAAATAAAAAAAAATATTTTAGTGCAGTTTAAAAGGTTTGTTCTATTTCATATAGTTTTATTGGCTTGAAACCATGCTAGTTGTCACACTTTTTACTCCAGTGAAAAGTGCATTTATTTTTGAAAGTAAGTCAGTTTCTATGAACTCAGAATGATACAGGAAAGATATATAGACTTATGACATTGTAATTTTAATAATTATTAATTGTAAGAGTTTGAACTAAATGTTTGAAACAATTGAATGTTTGAAACACAATTGTCTCATTATTACTGTAACTTTTACATAATCCTTTTAGCTTACAGTTACAGCCTAACTTTTTTGTGATTCCGTCTGTTTTCTTTCTCTGGAATTTGTAGGGGAAAGATACCAATAATTACTGATGCATTTTGCTTTTGATAAATAAACTTTGATTTTACACATTATTTTAAAAGGTCAAACGCACCTTGCACAGATCAAAGTATACATAATGCGGGTCATTTAGCTTGCTTGTCTTTTTAATGGGGTTTTATAAAGGGGCTCATTCAAAAGTCAAAACGGCGTAAGATGCGATTTCACGCCTTTTTAGGTTCACCCATAAGTGGCGATAACAGCTGTGTGTCAGACGGTGTGTACGTACGTCTGTGTGTATGCGCTGAGGTGAACCGACACTTGAGCGTCCCCCGGCAAACGAAGCGTTATAGCGGCCGCCGCGCGCGCCAGTTTCCGTTCGTCTCTCCGGTTGCTGGGCGCCAAGACAAACTCACGCTCTGTTTGAGCAGAACACTATTTCAGACGCGCGCGTAAATATTTGCTCTGAAAACAGACTCCCCACGAGCGATGGGTATAAATGAACAAACCGCTAATTATCCATAACGCGAAACGGACGGCAAGACTTCACGAGCGGCATCCATCCAGCATTAGCCTACACGGTAAGAGAGACTCACTGAACACATTTAAACATTTTCCGAAATAATCAACTAACGAAAAGAAACTTCTTTCTTTCTTTCTTTCTCTTTCTTTCTTTCTTTCTTTCTTTCTTTCTTTCTTTCTTTCTTTCTTTCTTTCTTTCTTTCTTTCTGCTTTTATATATATATATATATATATTCTTTTTCCTGTAGCCTATATAATTTAAAATATAGGCTAAATATATATTAAATAGTAGTCTATAAAAAACACTGTGAAAAAAAAAATGTCACGGTTTAGATCAACATTCTTACATAGTTTAATAATTGCAAAACTGTTGCCCCAAAAATAGGAAATATAGGCCAACAGAAATTGTGTAAAATTACATTATAAATGTGACAACTTTCCCCAATCTGGCATTTATAAAAAAATACATACTCTTGTTATTAACTATATATATATAACTATAACTATAACTATATAAAGTTATTAACTATATATATATATATATATATATATATATATATATACACACACACACATATAGTAACAGTTTATATTGTTTATATAGCCTAAATATATAAGTACTATTTAATATACTATTAATATATAATAAATATGTATTGCTGCACATTTATATCGGTATCTTACACACATTTTTATTATAATTTCTGTTGCAGAATAATAATAATAATAATATATTATAATAAAATATAATAACTCTTTCTTATTTATATTATTTTTTCCTGTATATAATTTAAAATATGAAAAATATATCAAATAGAATAAAAAACATTGACAAAATGTCAATATTCTTACACAGTTTATTGTTTCCAAAGCTTTTGGCCAAAACAATGTTTATAGGAACTATAATAAATACAATTACAATATAAATGTGACAACTTTCCCCAATCTTGCATCTTGTTCTGAGAAAACAGTTATTTTTAAAAAATATATAACTGTTTATATTGTTAATTTTCTCAGGATGGCAGCAAGTGTTATCAGGACACTGAGCAATTTGGGTTTCGCAAAACCCTTCCCTCCCTGCTTCTTTCCCACTGAGGATGAGGAGGAGACTGAAGAGGAATATGAAGAGGAGCTGAGAGAGGACAGTCTGGAGGAGGAAGAGGATGGAGTTGTCAGTGAGTCTCAAGAGGAAGAGCCGTGGAGTTTTGATCCCTCCCCCAATAACGCTGAGATGACCAACCAGCTCCTGCGGTTCGCTGAACTCATCAGCAACGATGTCCAGCGCTACTTTGGCCGAAGCCAAGACCCTGATGCCTGTGACATTTATGCAGAGAGACCATGTCCAAAAGTCGGAGGCCGCCAGCGATACTATGCTGACTTTATCAAAGTAGCATCATCAGGGCAGGCCGAGGAGCCTGAGTCACTCGGGCCCCTTGCAGAGCTCTTTCAAGATGCTCAAAGGAAAGGGCGGGGTTTGCCCATGAGCCAACGGCGTCTGCCAATCAGCTTCTGGACAGAGCCTTTTGCACACCAGCTTGATGTGTTAAGTGATACCAACACGCAAGAGAACTCGCTCAGTATGATCGACACATCAGAGAGCTCCATCAACATCAGCACGTCATTGAGCATGTTCAGTAACACGAGTGTTTGCTCCATGACCAGCTCCAGTGTCTCAGGGACTCTCAGCAGCTCAAGCACCCTAGACTTCAGTGATTTACTCGCTCACTGGGCCATGGACAGAGAGAATCCCAGTGAATTCAACTGTGACTACACACTATCATAACCAATAATTTTCCAGTCATATCACTGTAGAATATAATTTATATTTTACTACTTAATGTTTAAAGCCTTGTTTTTCTGGTAATATATATATATATATATATATATATAACTGTTTTTTTTTGTTTTTTTTTTAAATATTAATTTGGTATTTGGAATATCATCTGTTTCATTTGTTTTCATTGTTTGTGAAAGTATAAGTATAAGTATAAAACCTATTATTGTATTTATTTTATGCTATTTTTGGCAGTGTAACTGTATTAGGCTAAATGTTTAATACAGAACTTTAATAAATTTGTGATTTCAAATGCTCATACATTTTCTAGATCATTCTTGCTCTAGTTTGTTTTCATGTAGCCTATAAAAAGAATTATTTTGGTAAAAAAAGCAGCTAAATATATTTTTAAAAGACCCTTTGTGATCAATAATGCTGCTAACTCCTCACATACTGTATCTTCAATTGCTATAGGCAGAAATTAGTAAGGAATGATAGTCAGGTCACAATCACAAAATAAATTGTGACAACTGGGACTAAACTAACATGAAACTTGCAATGAAGGAAATCGAAAAAAAAACATATATATATATATACACAGTATATGTATATGTATATACACCGATCAGGCATAACATTATGACCACTGACAGGTGAAGTGAATAACACTGATTATCTCTTCATCACAGCACCTGTTAGTGGGTGAGATATATTAGGCAGCAAGTGAACATTTTGTCCTCAAAGTTGATGTGTTAGAAGCAGGAAAAATGGGCAAGCGTAAGGATTTGAGCGAGTTTGACAAGGGCCAAACTGATGGCTAGACGACTGGGTCAGAGCATCTCCTGCAGCTCTTGTGAGGTGTTCCCGGTCTACAGTAGTCAGTATCTATCAAAAGTGGTCCAAGGAAGGAACAGTGGTGAACCGGCGACAAGGTCATGGGCGGCCAAGGTTCATTGATGCACGTGGGGAGCGAAGGCTGGCCCGTGTGGTCCGATCAAACAGACGAGCTACTGTAGCTGAAATTGCTCAAGAAGTTAATGCTGGTTCTGATAGAAAGGTGTCAGAATACACAGTGCATCGCAGATTGTTGTGTATGGGGCTGCATAGCCGCAGACCAGTCAGGGTGCCCATGCTGACCCCTGTTCACCGCCGAAAGCGCCAACAGTGGGCACGTGAGCATCAGAACTGGACCACGGAGCAATGGAAGAAGGTGGCCTGGTCTGATGTTTTCTTTTACATCACATGGATGGCCGGGTGCGCGTGCGTCACTTACCTGGGGAACACATGGCACCAGGATGCACTATGGGAAGAAGGCAAGCCGGCGGAGGCAGTGTGTTGCTTTGGGCAATGTTCTCCTAGGAAACCTTGGGTCCTGCCATCCATGTGGATGTTACTTTGACATGTACCACCTACCTAAGCATTGTTACAGACCATGTACACCCTATATACAAATATATACAGTATATAAACTACACAGCATGTAGACAATTTTTTAAAAATAATCAAAATGACAAAAAACAACAAAATTACATTAAAGTGAAATTAAAATTAAAATGAAAACATATAAAAATAAAACTAAACAGTATATCAGTGATACTAAAATAACACTGCCTGCAATCAATTATAGTGTAGAAAATATATTACCACAGAATACTGAGATCAACCAATCAGAATAAAGTATTCCAGACAGCCGTGTACATATGACACCCACATTCGTTATTCTTTAAAACAATAGAAGAATGACAGTGAGAAAGCATTATTAGATATAGTAAGCTGGTTTCAACACATTTCCTAATAATTTGAATCTGATAAATATACACCGATCAGGCATAACATTATGACCTTCCTAATATTGTGTTGGTCCAACTTTTACTGCCAAAACAGCTCTGACCCGTCGAGGCATGGACTCCACTAGACCCCTGAAGGTGTGCTGTGGTATCTGGCACCAAGATGTTAGCAGCAGATCCTTTAAGTCTTGTAAGTTGTGAGGTGGGGCCTCCATGGATCGGACTTGTTTGTTCAGCACATCCCACAGATGCTCGACTGGGTTGAGATCTGAGGAATTTGGAGGTCAAGTCAACACCTCAAACTCGTTGTGCTCCTTAAACCATTCCTGAACCATTTTTGAACCATTTTATGGCAGGGCGCATTATCCTGCTGAAAGAGGCCACAGCCAGCAGGGAATACTGTTTCCATGAAAGGGTGTACATCATCTGCAACAATGCTTAGGTGGTATGTGTCAAAGTAACATCCACATGGATGGCATGGAAGGCTTTCCTTCTTAAAGTGCATCCTGGTGCCATGTGTTCCCCAGGTAAACGACCTGTTATTCACTTCACCTGTCAGTGGTCATAATGTTATGCCTGATCGGTGTACATGCACCAAACAAACTAAACTAAATGTCTGTCTGTTTTTGTCCACATAAACACAGGCCCTTATGCTGAATAATTTAGGTACAGTGAATGCAAGTTTAGTGAGTTGAAGGGTATGGATTCTGAGATCCACTGCTGCTTCAGTATACATATATATATCCTAATGAAATTTATAATCAAACCCTTAATCAATATTTATCCTCCTACATTTTAAATGATTTCTTCTAGTTTGATTGTTCTCTAAAATCTGTTTTAAAAAATTTGGTTTTATTCCTTTTTACTAAATTATGTTTTTATTTATATTTATTTTATATTATATTTTATCCATTTTATATTTATAAGCTTTGCATCTTCCATCACTAAAGAGTAATGGTGAATATTGTCTGTAACTGAAGACGTGCATGTGTGGAACTGACAATGTGTGGAAATATACTATGACTAACTATTTTCTCTTAGCCAATCAGAATCATTCAACCTGCAGTAATGATGTAGCTAGACCTTGGAAAAGAGTATAATTGCTGTGTAAAATGTATGTATGCAGAGAGCGCGGCCTACGAACTCCATGTGAGACTTGAAGCTGGCTTCTGCTGATGAAACTGCAAACTATTCTTCAGTAAAAATTTTCTTTAATTAATCGCACTCCTGACTCTTGGTCTTCATTCTTCACAACTGGTCTTGGGTCCTAAACTGTTGTTCCCTATAACAGAGTAAATGCAGGAGTGAATATTAGTGCATGTCCCACTCTATAATTTCATCAATAGTAAATAGTACATGTGTGCATGCGTTTCCTTCTTCAACACTGTGCTCTGAGTGCTTACGTGTACTGAGCATGGCTAACTCACTAGTGAACATGGCACGTGGGCAGAAAGGCCAGATATGGACACGTGGTTTGGTCATTGCTAATTCACACACATTGACTGGAATCGTTCAACTTCCATGAATGCATATTCTTTATACTTGTTTTGTCAATGAAAATAATTTAACATTAGACAATATTTATTATTTTGATTTTGGACTGTATATACATCTGGACTATGTATAAAATATGTTTTCATCTTGCTCATCTGTTCAATAATTGGTTAAGATGAAGCAAGCAAAAAAAGAAAGCTCTAATATATGTTCAGGATACTAAGTGAAATGAATTTCCTACGTTATTATATTTGCCTGTAATCTAATGCTAATTTCCAACGGCACACTGTCAGAGCACATGTGAAGTGGCAAGTAAGACCAGTAGATTTGCACCACGCAGGCGTTTCAATGATTCGTCAGCGTCAGTGGACTCTTATCAGCACCACAAGACCAGACAGCAGCAGTTTACAGCTCATTTCAGCACTTTTTCTCTATAGGTCGGCTGAACTGATTGACCATGAGGCTTCTACACATTCTGGGTTTCACCCTCTTGCTCTGCAGCCTGTGTGTGAGGGCAGAGGATGAAAAAACTGAGGGCAACGGTGAAGAAAAAGTTGAGGACAGCTCTGAAGAAGATGCAGAACCAGAGAAACAAGAAAAGACAGATGAAATTACAGAAGAGAAAGACGTTTTGGTCCTTCATAGTGTCAACTTTGACAGAGCTCTCAGTGAGAACAAGTACCTGCTCGTGGAATTTTGTAAGTATGACTTTCCCTATATCACTATTATTATTGTACTTACAAATTGACCTTCTGATCTTATCAATGCAAGAAAACATGTGGCCATGCATGAAGAAATTTTCACTGCAATATATGTTCAAAATGAGAAGGAAAAAAAAGTCACTTAAAAAGTTATATTGCATGCATTTAAACTATCCTATCCATGAGGAGCAGAAGAAAAGTTCAAAGATTGCTAACGTTTGTTTGACACATCATCCATCAGGAGCGCACCTGTTATTTCTCCCACACTTGAAAGGCTGGCCAGTTATGCAAATTTACAACACTGGATTGTGTATTGTGCTATTGTCATTGCACAATGTTAAAGTAGTGTTACATTTATGCAAATGCAATTTGCAACTTAACTATAACTAACATGCAAAGCTGTGGTCTAGTTGTCACACTTCATACTAATATTTCTTAAACAATTTCAGTATAGTATACACCACTGTTCAAAAGTTTGGGGTCGGTAAGACTTGAAAGAAGTATTTTATGCTCGCCAAGACTGCATTTATTTGATTAAAAATACAGTAAGAACAGTAATTCCTTGATGAATAGAGTGCTCAAACGAACAGCATTTATTTGAAATAGAAAGCAAAAACTTTTTAAAACCTTTTTTTTTAACATCTGAAACTTACATGACTCAAAACCTTACTGCAATATAGCCCTTGTGACAATATCCAAGTGTGACAACTAGCCCCGGTGTACTTTATATGAGGGTAGATGTTGTTATGTTGTTATGTCTTTCAAAACATAAAAAGATGCTCCATGGTGTGGTCACTGCCGCACTCTGGAGCCCATTTATGCTGAAGTGGCTGGACTACTAAAAAATGGGTCATCGGATGTACGGCTGGCTAAAGTGGATGCAACAGAAGAGAAAGAACTTGCCAACGAGTTTGGTGTGGATGGTTTTCCCAAACTTAAATTCTTCAAAGATGGCAACAGGCAAAATTCCACAGATTTTTCTGGTAATGTATTTGTTTGTTTAGTGTGTTCGAATGCATGTTTTATTTTCATACAGTGTGCACAAGCTTATAGGCATTATTCTGTGATTTGAAAAAGGAAAGCGAACTGTAAAAGGAATCACAATGTGGCTGGAGAGGCACACAGGCCCCAGTGCTACTGTTCTCAATGATGTGAAGAGTGCCGAGGCTCTGCTGGATGCATATGATGTGGTTGTGGTTGGATTCTTCCAGGTAAATAAAGTAACTGACTTTTATGATCTGACAATGCCTTATAACAAGAGTGTAGTATACAGTATAAAAAACAGATGACTCTCTATTCACAACAAACGATTTATCAGATTTATTTGAATTTTGAATGTAATTTAATTTACTCTCTCTGTGTCTATCCAAGGATTTGGAAGGAGATAAGGCAAAGACATTCTATGATGTAACTTTAATAGTAATGGACTATAATTTTGGCATCACAAGCAACCCAGAGCTCTTCAAGAAGTATGATGTAAAGAGTGACTCTTTGGTGCTCTTCAAGAAGGTAATCCCATTCTCCTATAGCACTACAATTTGTGATTGGTAAACAGACTACTATTGGCAGGTATTTTAATTCATCCCAGTGATTAAGATCTTTTAAATTTGCTGTCTAAACAAGATTCATTCACTGATTTATTCTCCAGGTAACATTGCAACAGTTGAATCTTTTGTGTGTTATGAGTGAGTCATTGAATAATTCATCTAACCGATTCGCTAAAAACAGCGGAAACATGCCTCAATATCGTTTATCAAAATTTGTGTGATTACAAATTTTATAAACAGAGCAATTCCAGTAGGGTCCTTGCACCATCAGTGCTCGGGCCCTAATAAGAAACTCACAAAAGAATGTTTAATACCATACTTACGCTCTTTCAATTATGTATGGTCAGTGATCATTTTTACACAATCCCCTTTCCAGACCAAGATTGACCTACATGACAAACTGATTACAACACCTTCATTCAGTTTTGCTCCGAGTCTCGTTCAGGCATAAAACATCAGGGGGCGTGTTCATTTAGTTAGTCCAACCAATGAAATGCATTTTTTCCACCCACACTCAAAAGCTATTGGTTCATGTTATAGTTAGTCGCTGAAGGCAGTAAAAGCCACACAAAAAAACGGCAGCTGTGGTTGCCAGTATTTTACCATAAAAAAATATTGTAGCAGCCTTTTTGTGTTTTTCGGGACTTTTTTACGTCCCGTAAAACATAAAAGGTTGCTACCATATTTTTTTACGGTAAAATACTGGCAACCACAGCTGCAGTTTTTTTACGGGTCTTTTAAATTTATGTCCCGTAAAACATAAAAGGTTGCTATCGTACCGTTTTTTTTTACGGTAAAATACTGTTTTTTTACAGTGAACTTGAGACTTCAGTAAACAAAATATCTGTACAGCATGTGTATAAAAGTGTCAGATTTGTTCACTTAAAAGAATAATTTAAAAACACAGATTCGTTCATGAACCAAACATAACTTTCTCGTGTAATAAAAAAATTAAAAGAATGTAATTAAAAAGGATTTTTGCACAATATATTCAGTTTGGCTATACTGTTGGTTCAACTATGTTCCCAACCCCACATGTCCTTTTTTTGTGTGTATGTTCCAGTTTGATGAAAAGCGGGCAGATATGCCACTCTCAGAGGAAGGCAAGCTAGACAAAGGGGATCTGATTTCATTCATCCATTCTAACAGTATCAGACTTGTCATTCCATTTAATGAAGAGGTAACACTTTAAAATTCACTTGATAAACCAGTGAACCAGTTGCTAAAAACAATTGTAATCTATCTTAAAAATATATAAACTATATGTGCATGAATCAAAAATAATTTATGATATAATCACTATTTTTGTTACCAAAACAAACTTTTTTACTTTTTTCTTTGTATTTATATTATCTTTCTGCAGAATGCTGAACAAATTTTTGGCTCCAAGGTCCGTAAACATATGCTCCTATTCATTAATACAACTGTGGAATCCCAGAATTCATTGCTCGAAGATTTTAGAGATGTTGCCAGTGAATTTAAGGAAAAGGTAAGTTTTTTTTAACTAAATAGCTAATTGTAAATAAATAAGTAAAAAACGTATTAATATAATGTGATGTTAAATATAACATCACATGATTTCAAGAGTCATATTTGTTTAGCCCACTAAATATTTTTCAGAGAGCCATTTCAAATCTTGTCATGCTCACAGTCTGTGTGTATGTGCGTAGGTGCTTTTCATCACGTTAGATGTTACACATGACAAAGTGGATCATGTGCTGAAGTATTTCAGTATCTCTAAAGATGATGCTCCTATTATTCGTCTGATCAACACTGAGAAAGTGGTGACATACGCAATGGAAGAATCAACCATCAACAAAGACACGCTGAAAACATTTTGCCAGGGTGTTCTGGATGGTACTGTGAAGGTGTGTAATGCAGCATTATTGTAATATTGAATATTTCTAAATCTGCCTATACTAAAAAACAATCTGCACTTTATTCTAGCCCTTTTTGAAGACTCAAGAAATTCCTGAGGACTGGGACAAGAATCCGGTTAAAGTCCTTGTAGGGAAGAACTTTAACGAAGTGGCTTTTGATGAGACTAAGAACGTCTTTGTGGAATTTTGTAAGTTAGTTCTTCTTAGGCTCAAATAAAAGTATTTAATAGTAGCATTAAAGTCACCATGAAATCAAAATTGACAATTTCTTATTTTTTATGGAATATTTCAGTTATTTTAAATGATTTATCCGTGCACAGCATTATTTTATTTATTTTTTTAAATCACATGCCCTTTAGAATCTTTAATCAAAACAACTTGGCGGGACAACCTCTCACTCACATGAGCTCGACCAATAGCAAACCACAACGGTCCAACGATCCAATCAATTCCCCAGTGGACAAAATCAAGTTCCACCATACATTTTTTCTTGATCAAGAAGTAATTTTACTCTCAAAACAGGGAAGAAAAGACTATGGCAATTTCCGTTTCAGCCAATTTTACCATTTTTGTCATTCTCATAGATGCTCCATGGTGTGGTCACTGTCAGCAGCTGGCTCCTGTGTGGGATGAGTTGGGTGAGAAGTACAAAGACCATGAGAACATAATCATTGCAAAAATGGATGCCGCAGAAAACGATGTGGAAGATGTCACTATACAAGGATTTCCCACCATTAAATACTTTCCTGCTGGGGCTGAAAAGAAGGTTCGCAACAACACACACACACACACACACATACACACAACCTAAAGCCTGTTAACTATCAGTGTCTTGGTAGTGGGACACTTGGTGCTCTTTTTATTGCCTTTTTTCCTATCACAAATTTTAGTAATCATCATAAATTAGGTATCATTCAAAATTCGTCCTGTGAAAACTGTTTTGAAATTGGACATTGCATCACCATGGAAATGGTATTTTAAAACCTTTTAGTAGACTTTGGAGTTGTGATATCAACTTCAAATTTGGAACACAACTTGGTTAGACATATGGCTTTGATTTTTCTAGCAATTTTAGGGTACGTTTACACAACAATGATGTACTAAAAAATGAAAAATTTAATGTACAGATGACAACAATGTCAAAATGATCCACGTTCACACGGATCCGTGAAAACGACTAAAAGCGCTGTATTATGCATGTATTATGGCATGTATTATGCATGCCAGGCCAGTAGTTGGCACTTTGCAAAGAAACACTACGTGCCTATAGACTGAACACGTAATATGCATGCGTCCCCATTTTCATAAATTTGTGTTTTTCTTTACACAAAGACGATAATGGTATCATTTTCAAAAACTTATGTTTGTACAATATGTAACCCTTTTTCAAAACGCCGTTGTCGTAACAAATGGGCAAAATGCATAAAAGTTTTCCATTTTTAGTTGAAATGGTGTCGTGTAACCAAATATGTATTGTGCACAAGTTTTATTAACTAAATCACGAACACATAACTAATCTAGCAAAAACGCATACACACAAATCACACATACATGGGGTAGAATGGAAAGTGAAAGTGACTGAAAAACCGGATCAGAACAGAGGAATGAAGCTAATGAAAAAGAGTCTAACGCCTGGAAGAAACAATCAGTTATTACTGCAAGCTCCTTTGTTTGAACAAAGGGGTTCACAGCTTTAACTAACTAAACAGAGATTTTGTATATCGTACGTTACTTGCATTTGCCTGAGCGGTTGAAAAACGTCCGGACATACTGTCGCAGGAGAAGGTCTTGATAATTCGGTCCGATAGTGTTGCAGTTGCAATCGATTCCTTCCGTGTTGAGAGAAGAAGATATGATGAACTTGCATGGTTAGTTCGACCCCGTCATGGTCGAGGAAGCTGCACATGGCTTGATGCGTGTGTAGGCCTGCCAGCCTGGCCGGCTTGGCCAGGTGGGAGCCAGCAGATGCCGCGCGTGTTGGTCATAGGTGCAAGAGAGAAAAAACCCTCTTTTTAACCTCTGAGGATAGCCTCTCCTCCCAGTGAGCCAATTGTGCTTAGGCTTTCGGAGGGAAAGTTTTACGATCCTTTGTCTTCTAGAAGGGCATTTGAATATGTAATTTGATTGGGTGCTAAAGAGAAGAACCTTCAAGATTCTGATAATACTAATGTGGCACACAGTTAGCAAAATGTAATGTAAATTAACAAATGGGGAACGACGTTTGGAGTTCGTAGAGACCAAACATGCCATACACATGATTTTAGCTAACCATACTATGCAATTCTGAAACATAAATCCAACAGAGATTGAATTAATACTAAACCTTTGTTGGGAGAGTGAGTTTGCTGGATTATTCATTAAATATAATGAATAAATAATTGTGTCTGATTTGTCTCAGTCGTTACATAAGTACATTTGCTTACAGTAAACTTAAACTTCAATACATTTGTTACACTTTCATTTCTTTCACTTTTGCAATAATATGTTATGTGTCTTCCTTAAAAAGAGACTTATATCTTATGTCTGTATAAGTACAATTTAAGTTCAGATCTATGCTAAAATAAGGGGGTGGGGGGATGACAGTTAACAGGTTGTTTTGTTATTATGTGTAAGTGTAAGAATGGCAGTACTGACAAATGCTTTTAAAATACTTTTTGAAATCAGACTGTTGACTATAATGGAAATAGAGATTTGGAGACTTTCTCAAAGTTCCTGGATAACGGAGGAGTGTTACCAGAAGAAGAGAGTAAAGATGAGGATGAGGACGAAGATGATGAGGATAATGATGATGAAGATGAGGTCAGTCAAAAGCCAACAGATGGCTTGATTATTTAGGGGCAAAACACTTCTTGAGTAATATAATTGGTGTTTATTTCTGCTTTTCAGGTGTCGGATAAATCGATAGAAGAGTCACCAAACTCTACCAATGAAACCAGCAAGGATGAGCTGTAAAAACAAGGCATAAATAAACTAATTTGTACTGAACCAGATCAGTGTGAGATTTATGCAACATGAGCCAAATGTGTTTTTTTTTTTCTTCAGATTAATGTCATTTTCTCTGCACTGGACCATTTCAACAAAATACATGCCTGACTAAATTGAATAAAAATAGCTTAACATGTAAAGGTTTTTTTCATGGTCCTGGTCTATAATTTATTTCTGTGGTGTGGGATCAGTTAGACACTATCATTATCAGTATTGGCTTTAGAAAATGATATGGGTGAATCTCACAAAATTGTCAAAAACATGACTGGATTGAAGCCCAAACAGCCTATTTTTAAGAAAATTATTTTTTAAATGACAATTAATAACATTTATGTTGAAAATATCATTACTGTAATGGAAAAAAATGTTTTTTTAATATATGGTATCACTATATCATGGTGGTATGTTTTACTATTTAAAGTATACAGAATTAAGTGTTACACATCATTGTATTACAGTATTTCTTTCAGTTTTTAATGTAATACAATACAAATTACTGTATTGCTATGAGAGAATCTGATCACTGTTGAGAATAATGGGAAACATAATTACATTTCTTCTTTTGATTTTGTGGTAAAATGTAACCTGAACATAGCATTTTTGTGAGTTTCACCCTGATTTTTTAATGCATTTGTTGATATCATGATGTCATGACAAATCCATGTTTGTACTCTAAATATTTCATTTCATAAGCAACAGCTACAGCAAGATTTATTCTTCTCATGTCATGATATATAGTGGACGGAAAGGAGTATAATTAATATTAATAATTGGATCAAACCATTCAACCAAATCATAATAGATCATAATACATTTTTTGCTTTCAATCATAATATAACACTGAAGTTTAACATGCCCATGTGAAGCATTTCTTTAAAGGGTTAGTTCATCCAAAAAATTAAAATTCTGTCCTCCAACACAAATGAAGATCTTTTTAATGAAATCTGAGAGCTTTCTGCTCTCAGTTGACAGCTACACAACTACCACTTTCAAGCCCTAGATAGAAAGACGTCATAAAAGTAATCCATGTGACTCCAGTGGTTTAACCTCAATTTTATGAAGTGATGCGAGCACTTCGTTTGCACACATAATTTATCACTTTATTTACAAAATATTAATCTCCGACGTGTGTTCACGAAAGCACCTTGACGCATACGACGCATGACGCATATGACGCATACTACCTATTAAATAGATACTAGTACTTATTCATTAGCTACTTCTTATTTATTAGACACTATATCTTTTTTAATTGTAACTAGTAACATTTTTTTATCTTACTAGTCACAACTGCTTTTTTACTTGTCTTATGTTATGACTAGTCAGAATGGCCACTGTAGAGTTCAATTAAAAATCTAAGTAAAATAAAAAAATCTTACTAGTAACATTTGGAATAAATACTAGTATCTAATAAATAGGTACTAGTATACACTCACCTAAAGGATTATTAGGAACACCTGTTCAATTTCTCATTAATGCAATTATCTAATCAACCAATCACATGGCAGTTGCTTCAATGCATTTAGGGGTGTGGTCCTGGTCAAGACAATCTCCTGAACTCCAAACTGAATGTCAGAATGGGAAAGAAAGGTGATTTAAGCAATTTTGAGCGTGGCATGGTTGTTGGTGCCAGACGGGCCGGTCTGAGTATTTCACAGTCTGCTCAGTTACTGGGATTTTCACGCACAACCATTTCTAGAGTTTACAAAGAATGGTGTGAAAAGGGAAAAACATCCAGTATGCGGCAGTCCTGTGGGCGAAAATGCCTTGTTGATGCTAGAGGTCAGAGGAGAATGGGCCGACTGATTCAAGCTGATAGAAGAGCAACTTTGACTGAAATAACCACTCGTTACAACCGAGGTATGCAGCAAAGCATTTGTGAAGCCACAACACGCACAACCTTGAGGCGGATGGGCTACAACAGCAGAAGACCCCACCGGGTACCACTCATCTCCACTACAAATAGGAAAAAGAGGCTACAATTTGCACGAGCTCACCAAAATTGGACAGTTGAAGACTGGAAAAATGTTGCCTGGTCTGATGAGTCTCGATTTCTGTTGAGACATTCAGATGGTAGAGTCAGAATTTGGCGTAAACAGAATGAGAACATGGATCCATCATGCCTTGTTACCACTGTGCAGGCTGGTGGTGGTGGTGTAATGGTGTGGGGGATGTTTTCTTGGCACACTTTAGGCCCCTTAGTGCCAATTGGGCATCGTTTAAATGCCACGGCCTACCTGAGCATTGTTTCTGACCATGTCCATCCCTTTATGACCACCATGTACCCATCCTCTGATGGCTACTTCCAGCAGAATAATGCACCATGTCACAAAGCTCGAATCATTTCAAATTGGTTTCTTGAACATGACAATGTACTAAAATGGCCCCCACAGTCACCAGATCTCAACCCAATAGAGCATCTTTGGGATGTGGTGGAACGGGAGCTTCGTGCCCTGGATGTGCATCCCACAAATCTCCATCAACTGCAAGATGCTATCCTATCAATATGGGCCAACATTTCTAAAGAATGCTTTCAGCACCTTGTTGAATCAATGCCACGTAGAATTAAGGCAGTTCTGAAGGCGAAAGGGGGTCAAACACAGTATTAGTATGGTGTTCCTAATAATCCTTTAGGTGAGTGTATATTGAATAAGTACTAGTAGCTAATGAATAAGTACTAGTATCTATTTAATAGGTATTAGTATCTAATGAATAGGTACTAGTATATATTGAATAAGTACTAGTATCTAATGAATAAGTACTAGTATCTATTTAATAGGTATTAGTATCTAATGAATAGGTACTAGTATATATTGAATAAGTACTAGTATCTAATGAATAAGTACTAGTATCTATTTAATAGGTACTAGTATCTAATGAATAGGTACTAGTATCTATTGAATAAGTACTAGTAGCTAATGAATAAGTACTAGTATCTAATGAATAAGTACTAGTATCTATTTAATAGGTACTAGTATCTATTGAATAAGTACTAGTAGCTAATGAATAAGTACTAGTATCTATTTAATAGGTACTAGTATCTAATGAATAAGTACTAGTATCTATTGAATAAGTACTAGTAGCTAATGAATAAGTACTAGTATCTATTTAATAGGTACTAGTATCTATTGAATAAGTACTAGTAGCTAATGAATAAGTACTAGTATCTATTTAATAGGTACTAGTATCTAATAAGTACTAGTATCTATTTAATAGGTATTAGTATCTAATGAATAAGTACTAGTATCTATTTAATAGGTACTAGTATCTAATGAATAAGTACTAGTATCTATTTAATAGGTATTAGTATCACTAGTATCTATTTAATAGGTACTAGTATCTAATGAATAAGTACTAGTATCTATTTAATAGGTACTAGTATCTAATGAATAGGTAA
Organism: Coreius guichenoti; assembly: GCA_039654105.1. NCBI lineage: Eukaryota > Metazoa > Chordata > Actinopteri > Cypriniformes > Gobionidae > Coreius > Coreius guichenoti. Next base: position 9,877,999 of record CM077170.1, read on the forward strand.
TAGTATCTATTGAATAAGTACTAGTAGCTAATGAATAAGTACTAGTATCTAATGAATAAGTACTAGTATCTATTTAATAGGTACTAGTATCTATTGAATAAGTACTAGTAGCTAATGAATAAGTACTAGTATCTATTTAATAGGTACTAGTATCTAATGAATAAGTACTAGTATCTATTTAATAGGTACTAGTATCTAATGAATAAGTACTAGTATCTATTGAATAAGTACTAGTAGCTAATGAATAAGTACTAGTATCTATTTAATAGGTACTAGTATCTATTGAATAAGTACTAGTAGCTAATGAATAAGTACTAGTATCTATTTAATAGGTACTAGTATCTAATAAGTACTAGTATCTATTTAATAGGTATTAGTATCTAATGAATAAGTACTAGTATCTATTTAATAGGTACTAGTATCTATTGAATACGTACTAGTAGCTAATGAATAAGTACTAGTATCTATTTAATAGGTACTAGTATCTAATGAATAAGTACTAGTATCTATTGAATAAGTACTAGTAGCTAATGAATAAATACTAGTATCTATTTAATAGGTACTAGTATCTAATGAATAAGTACTAGTATCTATTTAATAGGTACTAGTATCTATTGAATAAGTACTAGTAGCTAATGAATAAGTACTAGTATCTATTTAATAGGTACTAGTATCTAATGAATAAGTACTAGTATCTATTTAATAGGTACTAGTATCTAATTAATAAGTACTAGTATCTATTTAATAGGTACTAGTATCTATTGAATAAGTACTAGTAGCTAATGAATAAGTACTAGTATCTATTTAATAGGTACTAGTATCTAATGAATAAGTACTAGTATCTATTTAATAGGTACTAGTATCTAATTAATAAGTACTAGTATCTATTGAATAAGTACTAGTAGCTAATGAATAAGTACTAGTATCTATTTAATAGGTACTAGTATCTATTGAATAAGTACTAGTAGCTAATGAATAAGTACTAGTATCTATTTAATAGGTACTAGTATCTAATAAGTACTAGTATCTATTTAATAGGTATTAGTATCTAATGAATAAGTACTAGTATCTATTTAATAGGTACTAGTATCTATTGAATAAGTACTAGTAGCTAATGAATAAGTACTAGTATCTATTTAATAGGTACTAGTATCTAATAAGTACTAGTATCTATTTAATAGGTATTAGTATCTAATGAATAAGTACTAGTATCTATTTAATAGGTACTAGTATCTATTGAATAAGTACTAGTAGCTAATGAATAAGTACTAGTATCTATTTAATAGGTACTAGTATCTAATGAATAAGTACTAGTATCTATTGAATAAGTACTAGTAGCTAATGAATAAGTACTAGTATCTATTTAATAGGTACTAGTATCTAATGAATAAGAACTAGTATCGATTTAATAGGTACTAGTATCTAATTAATAAGTACTAGTATCTATTTAATAGGTACTAGTATCTATTGAATAAGTACTAGTAGCTAATGAATAAGTACTAGTATCTATTTAATAGGTACTAGTAGCTAATGAATAAGTACTAGTATCTATTTAATAGGTACTAGTATCTAATGAATAAGTACTAGTATCTAATAATAAGTACTAGTAACTAATGAATAAGTACTATTATCTAATAAATAAGTACTGGTACCAATTTAATAGGCACTAGTAGCTAATGAATAAGTACTAGTATCTTTTAAAAAGGTATCTAAAGAATAAGCACTAGTAGCATGAAAATAGATACTAGTTCGTTTTAAGCATTAAATGTTAAAACGGCTTGCCATATTACGAAGATGAAGGAAAGGCACGCTCACTATGTAGGCTAGCTGCAATGCACATTCCTTTTCAGTGCAACGGAATGCACAGAAATTAACAGTGCAGGTAAACAGGTGAGTCAGGCAGTGATGTCACAAGAAGGAAGGTTTTCTACAAAGTATCAACACAGGTAAGAATAAACGGTAACGCTTTAGATTACAGCCCGGAAAGTACTGCGTAAGTAAAACGAATTTACAGCGTAACTTTCGGTAATTATAGTGTAATTATAAAGTATGTATGTGTAGGTATAAGGGAACAATATGTCATATTTGGGGAATAAAGGGGTAACTACCAGGAAAATTAACAAATTATTTATACTGTAAGAATTTTTTAATTAAGGGGTAATTATTTGTGTAGTTACAGGGTAAGTGGTGCTTGTTATTCCATGTAGTTACAGGGTAAGTATGAAGCTACGGGCTGTAAACTAAAGTGGTGCTTGTTCCACTCTTGTTTCATGTAGTTACAGGGTAAGTATGAATCTACGGGCTGTAAATTAAAGTGGTGCTTGTTATTCCATGTAGTTACAGGGTAAGTATGAAGCTACGGGCTGTAAACTAAAGTGGTGCTTGTTCCACTCTTGTTTCATGTAGTTACAGGGTAAGTATGAATCCGCGGGCTGTAAATTAAAGTGGTTACCAGCGCGTGCAATATGAGTAAAGAGCAACGTGAAGCTTCAAGCTTTCACGACGTTCTGGGAACTGGTTCTCTGTATTCCTGTCTTGTTTGTTTCTCATTGCTATTATCATATATTATGTTATTGTTTGTATACTGTTGTGAGCATTAATTAAAAAAATCTAATAAAATAAAAACCGACGGCATCCGACATCCGCGTGACTAGAGTTTCCCAGCGCGCTCACTTCACGCCTCAAGTTACGTCAAGCGTGAACTTAATCCTCTCATGCATGCGCAGGTGACTGTGGGTCGGAAGCGATAGTCTACAGTTTAAAAAATTTAAAATATTGGTATTTTTCTTACAAACGCTTATCGTTTCACCTCAGAAGACATTGATTCATCCATTGGGGTCGTATGGATTACTGTAGTTATTGCTGTATGTGCTGTTTGATGCTTCAACTTTTAGGAACCCAAATGAGTTTTCATTAGCAGAGACTATTTATTTTTCTGTGCATGAGGGTAAAAGACGAGTAAATGGTGAGGACATTTCTGGGTGTACTGTATTTTCTTTTAATAATAGCTAGAGACATGGGATTCCTTCTTAAGATTCATCTGTGGCAAGAACGAAAAAGAAGAGTAACAAGAGGAGGATGAAGCCAAGCAAGAGAAACGAATAAGAAGTGTTGTAAATCTGTTTTGAAAGTTGTTTTTCAAATAAAGATTTCTGAGTGATATCAGATAGTGTACGTGTTTTTATTGTACTTACCCTGTAACTACATGAAACAAGAGTGGAACAAGCACCACTTTAGTTTACAGCCCGTAGCTTCATACTTACCCTGTAACTACATGGAATAACAAGCACCACTTACCCTGTAACTACACGGATAATTACCCCATAATTAAAAAATACTTACAGTATAAATAATGTGTTAATTTTCCTGGTAGTTCCCCCTTTATTCCCCAAATATGACATATTGTTCCCTTATACCTACACGTATGTACGTTATAGTTACACTATAATTACCGAAAGTTACGCTGTAAATTTGTTTTACTTACGCAGTACTTTCCGGGCTGTAATCTAAAGCGTTAACTATATACAACTGTTTAAAGTTAATTCACTCTTAATGTATGCTGCACTGACTTATAAAAAAGCATTTTTAAGTAAGGTATGACACAAAGTATGACAGACTAAAATGGCTGGTGACCTGTGTTATTACTTTCAGGGTAACTTGTTTGAAATTCATGTATGAAGGAACAACATGTATGAAGGAGCAAAAAGATGGGCAAACATTCCCAAGTTCTCTATAAGTTTGCATACATTATGTGATAAAATGTGTGTAGTAGAAAGACTTTAATACCAACATGATAAATAAGGTCTGAATGTCATGTGACTAGTTTTTTTTCACAACTGAGATTGCAATATCAGGCTTAGAAATAAAATAATAGATGTGGAATGATATATCATTTGTATGAATAAAAAAAAAATATTTTGTATTTATAAAAAAAGAATGAGGTTTATTTAAGGATATAACTTTTTACGTTATATCCAGTTTTTTTTCCCTCTTGCTCTTTTCATTCCTATCATACTTGATCCAGAATGAAACCTGAAAGATTAAAATGTAGACAAACACAAGTAGCCTTTAAAGAACATTTTTAAAATGAATAATTATGAATGTTTTATAATGTAGGGTAAATTATTTTATGATCAATACCTGGTTCAGGTATCAATTCAGTCTTTTTCGTTAATAATGTGTCATGTTAATATATTTACAAAGTGTACTGAAACAAGAACACCTCATATTGATTTAGTAATGCTGATTCAACCAGGTTATTCTCAACATGCTTGGCTTTGTTCTACTTTGGACTGAACTTGCTTCGGTGTAGAAGCACTGCTCCATAACAATTAGCCTATAATAGGTTACCACTATGTGAGCACTGCTGGTTAGAAATAATACAGTGTGTTTTATTTTCCTACTGATAGATTATTTAGATTATTTCTCTTTTTTTTTGTTGCAATGATTGAATCAGAACATACCTGATGGTATTTACTAGATTTGAGTATTTCTAAAAGAAGGAAGGTAATGTAGGCTACACCGATTTTATTCTGTCATATTTTCATTTTCTTCAAAAGCTCAATGTCTACTATCTCATTAGATTCAGTATGGATGTTCCTGCATGTGCTGCTGCATCTGGCTGCACATCCCTACCCCCCGATTATGACAACATCCATCTTTATGAGGAGATCCCCGCTACACCGCCTCCCTCATATGCCACTGCTATAGCGTCACCTGCCTACAGAGAGACAAGTAAGAGCTGCAGCTGCTGAGAAATTGTCTTTATATAATAATTAAAAGTACAGATTTTTTTATTTTAGCAGGATTTATATAATGTATACATTTCACATTTAAGCTTATACCTCCAAAGTGAAACTACGATCAGTTACTGAATGTGCCAGGGCTCTGGTAGTGATGCGCCCCTGGAGAGCAGTATTCACAGAGTTGAAGAAGCTTGATTTTCCAGCACCTACTGGTCCATTCAGAAGAATTCTGAGAGTGTTGAGCTCTGGGTTCCCAGGTTGGAAGTTGGTTACTGTTGTCAAAAGGTTTGGTCCATCTTCACTGGAAAGGGAGTTTACATGGGGTGGTTGGGGGACTTTGTGAGCATAACCCATATGTATAAAAGTAAATGCAAATTTCTAAAATATTCCAAGATTTTTTTAATCAATGAAGTATTTGTATAACACTTTAAAAATGCAAGAAATTGTTACAAGAAACATGAAACATTTCCTCCCATCTAAACACCCTTAGGGATGGCTTCTGTGCACTACATGACACAACTTGGCCCCTGGAAAATTTGAAATAATATGAAAAGCACAAAATTTTCTTGATGTCAGTGACAGCCCTAATATCACATTTTAAAATAAAATATTTATTTTTAATTATTAATTTAATCTTCAGTATTATATTTTATGTATGTGTAAAATATATAAATGTACATTTAAATGATGTGTACAGTTGTGGTCAGAATTATTGGCACCCCTGGTAAATATGATCAAAGATGGCTGTAAAAATAAATCTGCATTGTTTATCCTTTTGGTCTATCATTCAAAAAATTCACAAAAATCTAACCTTTCATTGAAGTAAAAGAATGGAACATTGGGGGAAAATCATATTATGGAATAAATGCTTTTCTCCAAAACACGTTGGCCACAATTATTGGCACCCCTAGAATTTTTTATGAGTAAAATATCTCTGAAGTATATTCCCATTAATATTAAAAAATTTTAGCACACCAGGGTGACTAGTAACATGAAATTGTCCAGCTATGATGTCTTGTTCCACAGGAGTATAAATATGAGGAAACACAAAGGCCAAATTCCCTTAATCATTCATCACAATGAGTAAAACCAAAGAATATAGTTCTGATGTGCAGCAAAAGATTGCTGAGCTTCACAAAATAGAAAGTGGCTGTAGGAAAATAGCTAAAGCATTGAAAATTCCCATTTCCACCATCAGGGCAATAATTAAGAAGTTCCATTCAACTAAAGATGTTACGAATCTGCCTGAAAGAGGACGTGTGTCTATATTGTCTTAATGCACAACGAGGAGGAGAGTTTGAGTGGCCAAAGACTCTCCAAGGATCATAGATGGAGAAACGCAGAGATTAGTTGAGTCTTGGGGTCAGAAAGCCTAAAAAAAAAAATTAATAAATAAAAATAAAAAAAATCAAACAACCCCTACATCACCTCATGTTGTTTGGGAGGGATTCAAGAAAAATCCTTCTTGCTCATCCAGAAACAAACTCCAGCATGTTTAGTTGTCAGACACGACTGGTTCTATGGTCAGATGAAACTATAAAAAGAGCTTTTTGGCAGCAAATCCACCAGATGGGTTTGGTGCAAACAGGGATAGAAAGTACCCCATGCCCACGGTTAAATATATCGCTGGATCTTTAATGTTGTGGGCCTATTTTTTTGCTGGAGGTCCTGGACATCTTGTTCAGATACATGGCATCATGGATTCTAGCAAATACCAATAGATAAAAAACAAATCAAAACCTGACGGCCTCTGCTAGAAATCTTATAATGGGCCGTGGTATGATCTTTCATCAGGACAACGATCCAAAACAAACATCAAAATCAACACACAAATGTGTCACTGAGCACAAAATGAAACTTCTGCCATGACCATCCCAGTCCCTGACATGAACCCTATAGAAAATGAGTGGGGTGAACTGAAGAGAAGAAGCGCCAACATGGAGCTGGGAATCTGAAGGATCTGGAGAGATTCTGTATGGAGGCATGGACTCTGATCTCTTGTCAGGTGTTCTCCAAACTCATCAGGCATTATAGAAGAAGACTCCGAGCTGTTATCTTGGAAAAAGGAGGTTGCAAAAAGTATTTATTAAAAGGGTGCCAATAATTATGGCCAATGTGTTTTGGAGAAAAGCATTTATTTCATAACGTGATTTACCCCCACTTTCAATTCTTTTACTTCAATGAAAGGTTAGATTTTTGTGAATTTTTTGAATAAAAGATAAAAAGGATAAACAATGCATATTTATTTTTACAGCCATCTTTGATCATATTTACCAGGGGTGGCAATAATTCTGACCACAACTGTATGTAGAATAAGTCAAATAGAAAAATATAGTCCAATTATACAATTTTCGGTTGGTCTGTTTACTGACATTAACAAATTGTTGTATTGATAATTGAACTAGCTGAATTATGATCACAGCAGTAACATAAACTAAACACAGTTGTGTGTTGTTAAGAATCAAATACATTTTACTTTCACTTTCATGGTATTTGTAATTTTCTAAACTTGACTAAATATGTGGTATACTGCATCCATATGGTCTGAAATGTTTATTTATAGGCTATCATACACTTACATTTAAATTTGGTGTAATTATTCTTCAGAAAATGAGTCCTACCTGCAAGTCAGTCTGAGAGTGTATGTTTATCTTGTTCAGTTTCTAAGAAACTCACCTATTTATCCTGTAACTAAGTGACTGAATTTCATAGCAGTTACTTTTAGTTTTGATTTCATCGGTTCTCTTGATAGCTGAAGGTCCCTTTGCGGTCCTGTGAATTTCCAAGAGGTTCAATTAACTGTAAGCAGATACTAGTTGTCTGCTCCAGAAGGACAAATTAAAAACATTGCATTTGGCCTGTTCTGCCAGCTGCAAGTCTATAGTCTAGCATTTGAAAGCAATTCTTCCCTCTGTAGTGAAGAGCAAACAAGTAGCACACTGATCTGCCAGTCATTTGTTTTTGTGCAGAGAAACTGTTGCACTTGTTGCTCTCTTATGGTGCACTATTATTAGCCCAACTGGTTTCCTTCGTTTTAACATTAAATAAATATTTTTTATCAGGTGAGTTAGATTATTAATGCCCTAAACCCCTTTCAGGGTCTCACAAACATCCAGCATGGTTGTAGATCTGAACTGAATCCTCCTCCAATTTCAGTTGTTCAGAGTTCAAAAATCTACCAGAAATATTATCATCTGGGGACTTTTGGTATACTCTTCAACATACTATATGCTTTGGGACACACTTATTTTAAAGTGTGGGGTTGGGGGGGGGGAAGGGGGGGCTTGGCCATGGACCCTATGGACATCCCTGTGCCCCCCTCCGGACCGAGGGAGACGGACTTGATAATAGCGTGTAATTTTCACACTCAAACCACTGCCGCCTGCTGCTACTGATTGCTTTTAGAGGGAAAAGCTGCCCATAACTGCTGGTCTAAGATCTGTTTTCTTCGTAATAATAGCATATTATTAGCGAAAAAGAGTTGGCAAAAGATGCAATGCATATCTATATTTGCGCTCGTCAAATGATTCAATTTCACAGACATGTTTGTTGATTTCTTGAACGCGATGGCCAAACACAGGTGTTGAAGTTAGAATCCACTTACCGCTCGAGTGTTTGTCCAGTGCTGAGTTCTGCAAGCGGGCAAATCCTCTCTAACAAAGTGTAGACATTATGTAAATAAGAGATTCATTGTGTAATCAGCTTCACTGATTAATATATCGGAACTTTGTGAGATCGCTTTCATTGAATGAGTGACAGCTTTTAGTGATTATAAAGGGAGCGCTCTTTGCATGCTGTCTATGCGATATATACAGTGGGGAGAACAAGTATTTGATACACTGCCAATTTTGCAGGTTTGCCAACTTACAAAGCATGTAGAAGTCTGTAATTTTTATCATAGGTGCTCTTCAACTGTGAGTGACGGAATCTAAAACAAAAATCCAGAAAATCACATTGTATGATTTTTAAGTAATTCATTTGCATTTTATTGCATGACATAAGTATTTGATACATCAGAAAAGCAGAACTTAATATCTGGTACAGAAACCTTTGTTTGCAATTACAGAGATCATACGTTTCCTGTAGTTCTTGACCAGGTTTGCACACACTGCAGCAGGGATTTTGGCCCACTCCTCCATACAGACCTTCTCCAGATCCTTCAGGTTTCGGGGCTGTCGCTGGGCAATACGGACTTTCAGCTCCCTCCAAAGATTTTCTATTGGGTTCAGGTCTGGAGACTGGCTAGGCCACTCCAGGACCTTGAGATGCTTCTTACGGAGCCACTGCTTAGTTGCCCTGGCTGTGTGTTCCGGGTCGTTGTCATGCTGGAAGACCCAGCCACGACCCATCTTCAATGCTCTTACTGAGGGAGGTTGTTGGCCAAGATCTCGCGATACATGGCCCCATCCATCCTCCCCTCAATACGTTGCAGTCGTCCTGTCCCCTTTGCAGAAAAGCATCCCCAAAGAATGATGTTTCCACCTCCATGCTTCACGATTGGGATGGTGTTCTTGGGGTTGTACTCATCTTTCTCATCGAGTGGAATTTAGACCAAAAAGCTCTATTTTTGTCTCATCAGACCACATGACCTTCTCCCATTCCTCCTCTGGATCATCCAGATGGTCATTGGCAAACTTCAGACGGGCCTGGACATGCGCTGGCTTGAGCAGGGGGACCTTGCATGCGCTGCAGGATTTTAATCCATGACGGCGTAGTGTGTTACTAATGGTTTTCTTTGAGACTGTGGTCCCAGCTCTCTTCAGGTCATTGACCAGGTCCTGCCGTGTAGATCTGGGCTGATCCCTCACCTTCCTCATGATCATTGATGCCCCACGAGGTGAGATCTTGCATGGTGCCCCAGACCGAGGGAGATTGACCGTCATCTTGAACTTCTTCCATTTTCAAATAATTGCGGCAACAGTTGTTGCATTCTCTCCAAGCTGCTTGCCTATTGTCCTGTAGCCCATCCCAGCCTTGTGCAGGTCTACAATTTTATCCCTGATGTCTTTACACAGCTCTCTGGTCTTGGCCATTGTGGAGAGGTTGGAGTCTGTTTGATTGAGTGTGTGGACAGGTGTCTTTTATACAGGTAACGAGTTCAAACAGGTGCAGTTAATACAGGTAATGAGTGGAGAACAGGAGGGCTTCTTAAAGAAAAACGAACAGGTCTGTGAGAGCCAGAATTCTTACTGGTTGGTAGGTGATCAAATACTTATGTCATGCAATAAAATGCAAATTAATTATTTAAAAATCATACAATGTGATTTTCTGGATTTTTGTTTTAGATTCCGTCTCTCACAGTTGAAGTGTACCTATAATAAAAATTACAGACCTCTACATGCTTTGTAAGTAGGAAAACCTACTTGTAGGCCATGTAGCAAAACAGGCTATGAAATTATCACATATAGAAATCAAGATACCCTTAAGTAAAGATGAAGTTAAGGCCAAAATTAGAACAACAATAAAAGGGAAATGGCAAGAACTTTGGAATGAGGAGGGAAGAGGAAGACATCTTTATCATATTCAAAATCAAGTAGGGGATGAAAGAGCTAATTTTGGCGATACAATCATTACCAGACTTTGCCTTGGGCACACGCTCTAAATTATTCTCTATATATAATGAGCAAACATGAGTCTGGGAATTGTAGTTTATGTGGATCAGCAGAAACAGTAGCGCATGTACTAATATATTGTACTGCTTATGAAAATGAAAGGGTATTTCTGTTGGAAGAATTAAGAGAAATGGGGATAGGAAATCTTACACTTAAAACTGCTGAATAATGGCTTGAATCATCATAAAATATACAATGCTTTAATGGCATACTTAAGAAAGGTAGAACTGTTTAATAGGATTTAAAAGGTAATATATATATATTCTTATTTAATTATTCTTTATTATTATTATTATTATTATTATTATTATTATTATATATATTATTAATTATTATTATTATTATTATTATTATTTTTTTTTTTTTTTTAAACTTTCATTCATTGATTTAATTATTTAGTTCTTCCAATTCCATCAATGGTCCACACTCCAGTACAGTAGGTGGCGGGAATGCACCTATCGTTTGTTTGCCAACCACCATAAAACGGCAAAAGAAGAAGAAGAAGAAGAAGAAGAAGAACACATACGCCTAGAGGGCGTAACACCTCCCTCCACAAAAACAAACTTTAAAGGTTTGCATTCACTAAACTAGACACAAGACAATGCATCAGCAATAACATTATTGATGCCCTTCTTATGCCTAATTTCCAAATTATAATCCTGGACCAATAAAGACTCATGAGACGCTGGTTATGATTATACATACGAGAGAGGAATGTCAGTTGATTATGATCTGTGAAAACAATTACAGGTACAGGAGACGAACCAACATAAACTTCAAAATGCTGAAGAGAGAGTAACATTGCCAAAGCCTCTTTCTCGATGGTAAAATACTTTAACTGGTGTTTGTTAAACTTACGGGAGTAGTAACAAACAGGATGGTCAACTCCATCCTGTAACAGCACCGCACCTGCACCAAAAGCACTTGCATCTACCTCAATCTTGAATGGTACATTAAAATTAGGAGCAGCAAGAACAGGGGCAGTACACAGTAAAGCTTTCACATTGACAGATGCCTGCTGGCACTCAGGAGTCCACTCAAAGTTTTTAGAAGGGCTCAGTTGATTTGTAAGTGGGGTGACAACAGTTGAGAAGTTCTTGTAGAAACCTCGATAGTACCCAACCATTCCGAGGAACCTACGGAGCTCTTTCTTTGTAGTAGGTGCGGGAAAGGCAGTGATTACAGTAACTTTTTGCTCAGCAGGACGTACCTGCCCTTGCCCTACCTGTTTCCCCAAATAGGTTACCGTGGCTTTTCCAAACTCCCATTTTGCAAGGTTCAAAGTAGCTCTTGCCAGACGTGTAAATACTTCCCTAAGAGCACTAACATGTTGTAACCAATCAGGAGAGTAAATAATCATCAATAATAAATCATCTAGATAAGCATTACAATTTGGCACATCAGCTAGGACCACATTCACTAGTCGCTGGAACGTAGCGGGAGCATTTCTCATCCCAAATGCCATTACAGAGTTCTGTAGAAAGTGATCAGGTGTCACAAAGGCTGAGATTTCAGAGGGTCTAGGTGTTAAAGGAACCTGCCAATATCCATTTAGTAAGTCCAGTTTAGTGACATACTTTGCCAAACCAACATTATCTATACAGTCCTCGATTCTTGGCAATGGGTAGGAGTCTGGAAGAGTAACAGCATTCACCATCCTGTAATCGGTACAGAACCTAAAGTACCATCTGACTTAGGAACAATCAGGCAGGGAGAACTCCAGGGACTAGAGCTTGGTCTCGCCAACCCATTGTCTAGAAGAAACTCAACCTCCTGTTTCATAATGGCTCTCTTTACAGGATTAATACGATAAGCATGTTGCTTTATAGGGGTTACATCTGTAACTACAATGTCATGCTGTAGAACTGTGGTTTGAGAAGGGATATCTCCAAAAAGAGAGATATTTTCTAAGATTTTCTCTACAAAAAGTGAGATATTTTCTAAGCTAATTTATAAAATTCTCCCCTCCATCCCTGAGCTATGATTAAGGGGTTGGACTTGCTGCTGAATGGGGCAAACATGTCACATTTTTGCCTTTGTTTCACTTTCATTTTCATGATGCATGTTTAGTTTGCTTTTCTTTATTCCTATGTTCCCACCATCATTAGTTGTCATAGTTACTAATTATGTTACTATTTAGAGCACACCTGTTTTGTAGCAAGTTCGTTTGCCTGTGTATTTAAGACCTTCATTTCTCTCTACTCATTGGCTGTGTCCCAATCCAAAGGCTGCATCCTTCGAAAGGACTTGAACTTCAAAGGACATACCTTCAAAGGCCGCAAAGGTCGGACTGAGCGTTGTTGAATGGGATGGTCTAACCTACTGAGGATTGTTCTTGTCGCCTAGCAACTGTGACAGCTGCCGTTGATAGCATCGGTAACTTTTGTACTGGACTTTTTTGAAAGTTATATTAAACTGAAAACAAAATAGGGTTCACAAACTGTCTAAATATGTTCAACTTGGTCCATTTCTGTATATAATAAAGAGTATAAAACTATATAAAAATCGCATCTTGGTAAGATATGTCAACATTTGAACGACTTAAAGGTTTTTTTTTTTTTTACATTTGTATTGTTAAATATTTGAGTGAGCTGAAACCCAATACTTACATTTAAAAGTGTAATTCGGCAATTTCTCTCTAAAAAGAAAATCCTGTCGTCACTGGCACGCAATGAATTCTGAGGTATGCAAGGCCGTAAAGGATCCATTGGTTGTATCCTTCATTGCGCAAAAAATGAAGGACACATTTGGAGGCCACATTTGAAGGAGCCTTCGAATTGGGACAGCCTTTGTCGCACCGCAGTGATTCAGTCGGCCTTCGAAGGATGCAGCCTCTGAATTGGGACGCAGCTTGTGAGTGTATGACGATTTTGTTCTCATTTGCTCTCGTGATCTCATTTGTGCAACTGGCTGATCTTAAATACTCTGCTTAACTTCAGCCAATATACTAGGAATGACTTATTGATAATTATTTCCAGGAAATTCATTGGTTTCATAGGTTAGTTTCACTATGGACTGAGTAAGTGCACAATTCGCATATGATAGTGAAATAAACCTGCAAAGACTTTGTGTTTTTTATTTATAAATTTATATGTTGTATATTTATATATTAAACCTCTGAGACCAGAGCATGTTGTGACAAGGACGATATCTCAGTAACTAATAAGTTGAAACTGTAATTGCAGTCCAAAAGGCAATACTTAAAAATGATTTCAAATAATTAATATTCATTCTTTCCAAATCAGTTAATAAATAGCAGGTTCCCATTGTGTTAACTTGCCTTGTGTGCTCCACTATGGATTTTTATTTTGCACATTAAACTGGAATAGTATAAACCGTGTTGGGGAAAGTTACTTTGAAAAGTAATGCATTACAATGTTGCGTTAATCCCTAAAAAGTAACTAATTGCGTTACTTATTTCATTTTAATGGAAAGTATTGCATTACATTACTTTTGCGTTACAAAATTATGTTGTTTTAACGACATCTTTTCTTGTAATAATGAGATGTTATGTCGTTAAAACGCCATATATTTTCTCCTAATAAGGACATATGTTGTATACTGACAAAATATGCCTTTATCCACATTAGAGAATTTATATATCCTATGTACCTTTGTCACACTGAGTCGTATGCACTGGGTAAGACTTAAGTTGTTGAGAGTTGTTGTCACTCTCCCCGGAATTCTGATTCACTGCACCTGCACCTCATCATCAGCACTCACTATAGAGGGTATGCACGTGGCGTCACCGTCAGCTGGAGTGACTGCGGTTACGCCCCACTGAGTGGCAAAAAGACTGAGAGGCAGCATTGGTTTACAGCGTGAATGCAGCGAAAACACACAAAACAAGGCCCGGCGCCAGAGGGGGGTCGAGGGGAGGCTTGGCCACGGACCCCATGGACATCCCTGTGCCCCCCTCCGGACCGAGGGAGACGGACTTGATAATAGCGTTTAATTTTCTCACTAAACCACTGCCACCTGCTGCTGCTTCTGCTACTTATTGTTATTAGAAGGAAAAGCTGCCCAACACTGCTGGTCTAGGGTCTGTTTTCTTCGTAATAATCGCATATTATTAGTGAAAAAGAGTAGGCAAAAGATCCAGTGTGTATCTGTCTTTGCGCTCGTCAAATGATTCAATTTCCAACGTGTTTTCCCTTTGGTGAGTAATGTAGCCAATCACAGACATGTTTGTTGATTTCTACAACGCAACTGGCCAATCACAGGTGTTGAAGTTAGAAACCACTCACCGCTCAAGTTGTTGTGCTGAGTTCTGCACGCGCGCTAATCCTCTCTAAGTGTGGATAAGATAAGATGTAAATAAGAGATTCATTGTGTCGTCAGCTTCACTGATTAATATAACGGAACTTCGTTCATTGAATGAGTGACAGCTTTTAGTGATTATAAAGGGAGCACTATTTGCGCGCTGTCTAGGCGATATAAAAAAAATAATTATTAGGCCTATAATATATTCAGAATTTGAATAAAACTTTTGTTTTCCATTCTTTGTTTTCCATTCCGGCCACATACACGCTTCAATAGATAGACCCATATACATGCGTGATTCATGTGGTCTGGTCTGGTCCTTACAAACATGATACAGACTCTACCCGATCCTTACCTGCTACTTACCCGCTACAAAGATCCTTACCCGTCATCTGTCTTCTGCCATCCGTCATCTTCCCGTGGTCTGATTACCCTCCAGTCATCTGCATCAAAAGGACAGTAGTGTTACTTCTAGCTAACTCATCATTTCATTCCATTCATTCTGATTTCTACTCACTAGTCTGCATCCCTGTCATTATCCGTACCTCTGCTCATTAAACTTTGTTATTACACTATAGTTATTTATGTTGTATACTGACAAAATATGCCTTTATCCACATTAGAGAATTTATATATCCTATGTACCTTTGTCACACTGAGTCGTATGCACTGGGTAAGACTTAAGTTTAAGACTTAAAAAAAAACAGGTAAATCGCACTGGTGTGTCAGTCGCATTTTATTAAAAATACTGGTAAAAACGAAATGTTTACAAAACATTATTAACATGTATTTTAGGCTATTTCCACATCAAATCCTTTAAATGTAACGAAATTCATAACAAGAATGAAAAATATAAAATGTAAAACAAACAAATTATAGTGCCATTCATTAGCCTTCAAACAATATTTATTTTAAAGCCTAAACGAAATAGGCCAGCCTATTTAAAGCGAAACTGAAACCAGAGTTGCTCCTCTCTCATTCTGCACAAATCCAAATGTATATTCGCACTTGGATGCTAAACTATTTATTATGGTAACAATGCTTTGTATGACTCCTGTCACCACTGCACTGTAGAGCGTAATCACGATTGTATACAACAGACAATATAAATTGAGCCAAATAACTTTTTCTATTTGGTTTACTGCATTTTTAGTTTGATGATGAATAGACTGTGAAGTTTGGATTTTTCCCTTAGGCCGATAGCAGCGTAACAACTTAAAGTAGGAGTAGGGAGTAGGGGTGAGGAAGGGAGAAGGGCGAAATGTTTCAATATGCATGGTGGTAACTCAGTTTTTTGGCTTGGAATTTCGTTTGTTGGAAATATGAACTGAATTTAGAAATGCTTTTGAAATTAAAAACTTTGCGTTTAATAAACAAAATACATTTTTGAAATGAAGACAGCGTTTGGAGTGGAGTGCATGCAAAATAATCTGTTCCCTGAATCCACGGCCTTTGTTGTTATTGTGAGTGTACACAAATAAAAGTAGACAGTTTATAGTTTATGATTAGGTCTTGCACTTATCTGTATTTGGTTTGACGTGCATAACGAACCAACTGGCCTGTTTCCGTGGCCTTTGAGCAAGGCTGAAACTATAGCGTCTTTCTGTTTTTAATACATTTCTTGAATATATATGTCTTAATTACAGTAGGCCTATAGATAGTTATGATATTTGTGGCTGCACCGGGGTCCGTCATTACTGTAGGTTAAAGTTACGCCACTGGGGCTAATCACGAGCGTTCATGATGTAATCATGACATTGAGGAACGATATGGAATCACTTTCAGAATAATTTTTTTTCCATCTGAAAAAACATTGACAGCCAATCAGAATCTATTCTGCTTTAAAGAGCTCGAACATTAGCGACAGACGACAGAACTGCATCACATGCTTATAACAAACTGAATGTGATGGTGCGTTGTTGTGGACAGGTATTAGTAAAGTTATCTTTATAGTTATTGTTCTTAGTGTGAACAAGCCTTTACCCAAGTCTCGTGCTTTTTCCCGAACTTTTCTCAGTTGGTCAATGACATTTTGTTCCATTAGAGATATGGAGCAGGCTGGAAGAACAGCCACCAGAGAGTGAATTCTGTCATTCAGACTTGGATTTTCATTATATTTTGGGTTTCCCTCCGTAATTGGACTTTCTGTGTTACACTGAAGACACAAAATGATTAAATATATTAATAAATATTGTTTAAATGGAATTTTCAAGCTTATTTTATGTGTTGTGTGTGAACTTACTTTGTAACCATTTTTGACATGGCCCTGTAATATTTTGATGTCTTTGGGATGCACACCCTTGTCTTCTTCAGATTCCATTCCACTGAGGTCAGTGAACATGAATGGAAAATCAGACCCATTGTCTTTCTTCCTCAGTTTAAACTTTTTGTACTGGAAACAAAAAGACATACACTTAAAAAAAGATTCTCAAGATTCTTAGGATTATAATTTCTTAAGTGAATTGCACTCTACTGCGAACCAGAAAAGCAAGAGCAATTTTTCGTACCTGAAAGAATCAGCATTTTGAACGAATCTGTTGAGTGAACGAATCACTGGCTCCCTCGTATCGCGTTTGTTCCTGAATGAATCACAGATTTTGGATGAATGAATTGAAGGAAGGAAGGAAGGAAGGAAGGCACTTGTTGGTGTCATGGAACAGAAGGATGCAGACAAGTAACTATAGTGTAATAACAAAGTTTAATGAGCAGAGGTACGGATAATGACAGGGATGCAGACTAGTGAGTAGAAATCAGAATGAATGGAATGAAATGATGAGTTAGCTAGAAGTAACACTGCTGTCCTTTTGATGCAGATGACTGGAGGGTAATCAGACCACGGGAAGATGACGGATGGCAGAAGACAGATGACGGGTAAGGATCTTTGTAGCGGGTAAGTAGCAGGTAAGGATCGGGTAGAGTCTGTATCATGTTTGTAAGGACCAGACCAGACCACATGAATCACGCATGTATATGGGTCTATCTACTGAAGCGTGTATGTGGCCGGAATGGAAAACAAAGAATGGAAAACAAAAGTTTTATTCAAATTCTGAATATATTATAGGCCTAATAATTATTTTTTTTATATCGCCTAGACAGCGCGCAAATAGTGCTCCCTTTATAATCACTAAAAGCTGTCACTCATTCAATGAACGAAGTTCCGTTATATTAATCAGTGAAGCTGACGACACAATGAATCTCTTATTTACATCTTATCTTATCCACACTTAGAGAGGATTAGCGCGCGTGCAGAACTCAGCACAACAACTTGAGCGGTGAGTGGTTTCTAACTTCAACACCTGTGATTGGCCAATTGCGTTGTAGAAATCAACAAACATGTCTGTGATTGGCTACATTACTCACCAAAGGGAAAACACGTTGGAAATTGAATCATTTGACGAGCGCAAAGACAGATACACACTGGATCTTTTGCCTACTCTTTTTCACTAATAATATGCGATTATTACGAAGAAAACAGACCCTAGACCAGCAGTGTTGGGCAGCTTTTCCTTCTAATAACAATCACTAGCAGAAGCAGCAGCAGGTGGCAGTGGTTTTAAACGCTATTATCAAGTCCGTCTCCCTTGGTCCGGAGGGGGGCACAGGGATGTCCATGGGGTCCGTGGCCAAGCCTCCCCTCGACCCCCCTCTGGCGCCGGGCCTTGTTTTGTGTGTTTTCGCTGCATTCACGCTGTAAACCAATGCTGCCTCTCAGTCTTTTTGCCACTCAGTGGGGCGTAACCGCAGTCACTCCAGCTGACGGTGACGCCACGTGCATACCCTCTATAGTGAGTGCTGATGATGAGGTGCAGGTGCAGTGAATCAGAATTCCGGGGAGAGTGAATGAGTGGGCGGAGCATGCTGATCTGGTGACGATGGGTGGACTTGTGATGGTTGTGACAGTCGGCAATGCTTTTTACCTCCATAGTGAAACTCTTCCCACTTGTTGAATCTACCAGGGCTCTGGTAGTATTGCGGCCTTGGAGAGCAGTATCCACAGAGTTGAAGAAGCTTCATCATTAAAGTTTGCATAATACTGGTAAACAATGAAAATAGTAACTTACCTCCAGTGGCTCCATGGCTTATCCAACTCTGTTTAACAAAAAAAAAAAAATATTATAATGTTCCAAAATGTTTTTGTCATTTTGTCAAATAATACAGGAAGTCCTTGGGAATCATTGCTTTTCATGGAGTGTCATTTAGAAGTTGAAATTGACTCATTTAGGCCAAATGAGTGGATAAAATTAAACTTTGAATATAATGCTTTATATCGAGGCAGCTTTTTAAAAAATATAATGTTGCAATCATCAACTACACATTTCAGTTCACTCACAACTAAATATTTTTGAAATATGTATGTGTTTAAAATATTTTCTTGCCATTCAAATTCAAGAAAAATAACGTACCTTTAGATGGAGGGGGTTGTTTTCGACGGAAAAATTCCATACTAGTAGTGTTTGGTGCTACTAAAATGAAGAATTAGAAAATGCAGTCTACTAAAATGAACACAATATTGTAAAACTACCAGTGTAATGTACATTAGCCCTGTGTTTTACCAGTGTCAAATGTTTAAATTCATCCAGCAATTTATTCAATTACTTTGTCACATAAAAAGCCAAAGAAAGAAAGAAATTTAACTTAGAAATCAAAAGTTTATATAACTTACATATTTTAGAAAACAGGAGTCAATGCATGCAGTTTTACTGTCTTATATACGTCAGTCCTGTCCTAAATCTGTCTGAAAGTGTGTGAGGGGTTTGCTTTCTGTTTCTAGAAAACACACCTTGTTTTACATAATTGTGATTTTAATTTTTTTTTATTTTATTTATTTTTTTATTTTATTTTTTATTTTTTTTAGAGAAGATGAGCCCTACTTGCAAATCAGTCTGAAATCTTAAGTTTCATAATGTTAAGTGTTCCTTGTTCTGTCTCTGCAGTATAGAAAATTAAAAATATTTATGAAAATGATGAAAATGTTAAAAAATCAAATTATTTAAAAGTTTAAGTAAACCACCATTGACATTGGTGCTGTTTTGTTTATGCTATTTAGAACAGTAACCTCTTTTGTATTGCCATTTCCAATTGGACTTGGGGCTTGCTCTTTCATAAAATCGCTTAACAACATGGCTGGGGTTTATTTCTTGAATATTTCTAGAATCGTTTCGTATTATTATGTAAACTGCAAAAAAAATTGGGGTTATTTTTTCTACCCAAATCCTGGGTTAAGCCTTTTGGGTCATTTTTTGGGGTTATTTTTTCAGTGTTCGGGTAGTTTTTGTGTTACCCAGATCCTGGGTCAGACATAACCCAGGGGTTGAGTTATTTATCGCGGGCTTTTTGCGACCTCTTCAGGTGAGAGCAGTGCAGCTCCGTCAAATTGGTGCATGTGTTCGGCAAAATATAGGTTTGTGTACATTTATTTTATCTATAAATTCGTTATTGTGTCGCATATCGTTCAATTTTATGCAGAGCAACATACGTACATCACAAACGCGATGTGAGTCACATAAATGAGTGTTGCATCTGTCTTTTCGCGTGATGGAAACCCTGATGCCTTGCATAAAATTGTATGATTTTATTCAAAAAGATACAGAATATAAATACTTAGGATGTTAAAATATGTTCTCAGAACTGTACACTGATTGTTTATGGACAGGTTATGGAGTCACAGTATATTTCGGCTACGAGTGAAACGCAGGGCGTTGGTCTGAAATTAGACGTTCCCCCGCTGAACATGATCCAAGCTCCTGCACGAAATTCATGCCATTACGTTGGAAACGGGACAACAGAGACTGGTCGATTACACTTGAATGCACTTACTATCCTATACCCAGCCCTTGGGGTTAAAAACAACCCAAATTGGGTTATTTTTAACCCAGTGTTTTTTTTTAGATTCATTTGGAGAGGTTCCTCAATGTAAATGAATCCGTGTATCATTGGTTCAGTCGTTTTTTGATTTAATATTGAAAGTAGAAAAATTAGAAAACAGCTCGTTTTTCGTTTTTTCATTTTTTCAGAAAAACGAAAAAACGAGATTTCGGCTTGATTTTTCGTTTTTCGTTCAGAGGTAGAAAAATGAATAAACAGTTTGAATATTCGATTTCTACACGTGGGCGGGAATTATACGCCCCTTTCTGCTGATTGGTCAGCCGAAGATCAAACTATTCCGTCATCAGTTCTTCCTCAGTTCAGCACAGCAGAATAAAAGTCCTGCGCTGCTACAGCTGTACGGATTCTTAACGCGTTTATTGCAAAACATTTTCATCAAACAACCAGACTAACGAATGGCTCGACACAACCCGTACCGGGGCAGAGCCTAGACAGGGCTTTCTTCTGTGTAGATAAAAATCCACCTCTTTGCATCAGTTGGCAGGATATATGACGGTTGTCATAGCCTATCTTGGTTAAGTAAATAAAATAAATAAATAAAATATATAAATATTTTAAACACTAATACAAAAAGGAAAGAATAATGCGTTGCAGTTAGACAACCGGAGAACAACAGAGATATTAAAATACATACTCTTTTATTTTATGATTTGTGCCTTGTGTTTTATTAAAATTGATTATAATTGATATCTCAAAAGGATGCTTGTGCGCAGCGCAAGATGCTGCACACTCGTACACAGGACTGCAACACAAGATTTTCATTAAAGCCTGTAATAACTTGCCATTTCGGTTTGTTTCTCACCAGAGCGCTTGGAATATACGGCACGAGTTGCATATATGGATTATTTTACGACATACGTCACATGAGAGAGAAACACGCAAACGTTGCATTGTAACTGCATTTTATTATTAGCCTTCATTCAGAAGTAGTGTAACGCACCGGTAAATAAAATACAACATTAACATTATAAACACTATTAACATGTAGGCTATGCGTATTTTACTTCCCCTCACTGTATGACAAATCCTTAAATGAATGGTATTCAGAAAACAACAAGAATGAAAAATATAAGTAGCCATATAATAAAAATATATATAGAAGCCTATATAAAATATATTGTGCCATTTATTACAAACAACATTTATTTTAAACACCAAGCCTAAATTAATTTATTTAAATTGAAACTGTATCGACGTTGGGCTCGTGCATCTCTCATTCGGTCCAAAGTTTCCATATTTGCAATGTAACATTTGGATGCTATTATAGCCTAGTATTTATGTAAAGAAGGCTTCATACTTCAGTCGAGTCCCATACACATATAGGCTAAATCGGCATCTTCACATGCAGAGATATGAGTTTGGAATAACAGCAAGTACTGACTGACATAGCCTTAATATTGTACAATAGGCAAATTAAATTAAGCAGAATACATTTTTATATGTTTGGTTTTATTTTGATAATGAACAGGCTGCGATGTCAAGTTAGCAATGCCAGAACTGATATGTTATGTGAGCGCGAGGCGCCATCACTTGTTTTTTTTCCTCATTCGAAACAGTAAAATGTTTATTTTATTTGCGTACATTCAAAATGACTACACAATGTCATGCCTTTGAAAAATTAACAAAACAACAGGATGCGCTGCTTTAGCGCGTCTCGGTCTCCTTGAACATCTTTCTGGCGCACACCACAAACATGAACTAAATACAGCGAATAGCCTACTGGACGCGCCTACTTTAAAAAGTCAACATTTCGATTATTTGATGTTAAATGCATTATATAAGTCACTTTGGAATAAATTATGATAAAAAAAACGAGACTTTACAGTCCGGAAAATACGGTAGGATATAGCAAATTATTTCGCGGACCCTTTGCTGATCTAAAATCGCTGGTCTACACAGAAGAAAGCCCTGTCTAGGCTCTGCCCCGGTACGGGTTGTGTCGAGCCATTCGTTAGTCTGGTTGTTTGATGAGAATGTTTTGCAATAAACGCGTTAAGAATCCGTACAGCTGTAGCAGCGCAGGACTTTTATTCTGCTGTGCGGAACTGAGGACGAACTGATGACGGAATAGTTTGATCTTCGGCTGACCAATCAGCAGAAAGGGGCGTATAATTCCCGCACACGTGTAGAAATCTAATATTCAAACTGTTTATTAATTTTTCTACCTCTGAACGAAAAACGAAAAATCAAGCCGTTTTTTCGTTTTTTTGAAAAAAATGAAAAAACGAAAAACGAGCTGTTTTCTCATTTTTCTACTTTAAATATTAAATCAAAAAACGATTGAACGAATGATACAATGATTTAAATGAAATGTTATGTGTTATGCTATCTACTTAAAATAAATGATGGTAACAATATTACACATGATATTTTTGAGTAGTTTTTAAGGCTTGATTTCTTTAATGGAATCTGGCTGAATAAATCATGTAAAATCTTCTAAATTATTTAGTCTACGACAGAATGAATTTAATTTGTTGGTGAAATGTGCTTTTTTATTTTAAGATGACTCTCAAAAGTGTCTGATTTTAAGTGAATGGACATTGCCTGTTTGTATTTGACTTTGAGACATGTCGTACAATTAAATGTCTGTATGCTGCTAGGACAGCACATCCAGGAACAAAGTTGTTACAAAGTTCCCTTTCAGTCAGTACACTACGGGTTACGTCAGTTACTGACGAAATGGGGGTTTCGCTTAGAAGCCAATCGCCTTTGAGCTCTACAAAACGAGCCAATGGCATGAAGATGCCATGGGTCTGCGGAATTTGCATAACGCAACCCCGCCCCACCGCGTGGGTATAAAGGGCGTTGCGTGGCAATCTCGCATTATGTTTCTGCTTCAGAGCCGAGTGTTACCGCCTGAGCGTTTTTCTCTTCAAGACGAGTGTCTCTCCAGAGTGTTGGTGTTACGGCGCGTTCCTGTCTGATCTGTGCAGTGATCTAGCACAGCGTGTGTGTTCTCCCTAGGCGCTTCGGCATTCTGCAGAGCAAAGACTCCTCTCTAAAAGAGCTGCACGTGGCATGTCTTTTTCAAGATGTCTCGCCCGTGCTCCGTTTCTGGGTGCGGTCGGCTGGTTCCTCCGTTTGACGGGCATGATCGCTGTTTGGCGTGCTTGGGCCTCGTGCATGCCGAGCGCGCGTTCATGGATGAGTCATGTTCCCACTGCGGGAACATGGCCATCGCAGTGTTGCGGTCAAGACTCCATGATCTCCGTGCTGGAGGGAGAGTCCCCTCTACCACACCCCAATCTATTCCCACCACGAGTGGGAATACTTTGGCTGGTGGTCAGGGTGACTTGAGGGTGACGGTATGGGCCAACCCGACGAATCCTCCTCGGGCCACACGCCCTTCTAGCACACTGCAACCTGTGGTGTTGCCAGATGAGGGCGCAGGTGTTTCCCGTCCTGGGCCCTGCGTTTCATTTGGCGCACCGGCGGAGGATACTATGTCGATCGCCGCATCACAAGGTGGGCTGGATTCCTCCGGAGATGACGATTCGGCTGTGCTGCCTCCTTCGGGAGTCCCAGCATTGCCCGAGTCTGATCCAGAGCTCACAGCCATGCTTTCCCGGGCGGCCGAGGCTCTTGGGCTTGTGTGGAACCCTCCGCCATGTCCCGAGCGCTCTCGGCTAGATGATTGGTATCTGGGGGCGGCCCGTGCCGAAGGCGCCCATCAGCCCCCAGTGCCCTTCTTCCCGGAAGTGCATGAAGAGGTGTCGAAGTCGTGGAAGTCTCCCTTGACTTTTCGCGATCGTTCGGCAGCCACTTCCGCCTTCACTGCCCTTGACGGCGGCGCGGTGAAAGGGTACACTGGGGTTCCCCCTGTTGAGCGCTCTGTTGCGATGCAACTGTGTCCGCAGAGCGCTGCGACATGGCGTGGTGACCCAAAGCACCCGTCCAAGGCCTGTGGGTTTACGTCTACTTTGGTGGCGAAGACCCACAGAGCTGCGGGCCAGGCCGCGTCCACCCTGCATGCGATGGCCACCCTTCAGGTCTACCAGGCCAAGGTGCTCAGAGACATGCACGAGGGCAATGCTGACCCCGCATTAATGCAGGAGCTGCAGGCGGCCACCGACCTCGCTCTAAGAGCGACGAAGGTGACCGCTCGCTCTCTCGGTCAGGTGATGTCCACTTCTGTGGTCCAGGAGCGCCACTTATGGCTCAACCTGGTTGATGTGGGAGAATCTGAGCGAACCCGTTTCCTCAATTCTCCCATTTCCCAGGATGGGCTATTCTGCGGGGCAGTCCAGGACTTCGCCCAACAGTTCTCGACCGCTCAGAGACAGACTGAGGCGCATATTCTGCCCCGGCGGCCTGCTGCTGCCTTCACCCAGCCGCCGGCTCAGAGGCCTCAGTCTGCTCCCCGCCGAGGCCGCCCTCCTGCGGCCCTCGTTCCTCCCGCTCAGCCCCAGCAGCAGCCTTCACCTGGGCCGAGGCGTGAAGGACGCCGCAGGAAGGCAGCCCTGCCCTGCTAAACGGCAGTCTAAGCGGCGGTCCTGGGACGGGCGGCTCGGAGGTGAACTCGGTTCTTTCTCAGGAGATGGTAGCAGGGCCACTCCTTCCCCCTCTGGAGGGCCGGGGGAGAATCCTTGTAAGCAAAGAACTGACATTTTCACCTCCGAGCCTCAAGAGGGCGCGGCTGGCAGTGTGCGACGCCAAGCAGCCTCGCCACTCTCGGCCCCCTCTGTCGCCAGCCCCCTGGCAAACGAGACCCCCGTGGAATGCTGGTCCTTCCCTGGTCTCCTCTGTCAGGATGCGGAATTCGACCCCGCCCACACCCCGGGACGCTCCCTCGCCTCCCATGTCTGGGCCGGTCATTCCGCCTCACTGCCCCATCGGGGGTATGCCTGTGGTCCGCATGACCCCGCTGGTTCAGTTTCTGGAAGCCTGGCTAGCGCTTCCCAATCTGTCCAGCTGGCTCGCTCGCACCATCAGGTTCGGTTATGCGATTCAGTTCGCACGGTCTCCTCCCCGCTTTCGGGGAGTCCACTATACCATGGTGGGTGGCAATGCCCCTGTCATGCGTGCGGAGGTCGCCACCCTACTGGCGAAGGGTGCGGTCGAGATCGTCCCTCCAGCCGAGATGGAGTCCGGCTTCTACAGCCCTTACTTCATTGTACCCAGGAAAAGCGGTGGGTTACGGCCAATCCTGGACCTGCGCATCTTGAACCGAACCCTTCACAGGCTTCCATTCAGGATGTTGACAGCCAAACGCATTTTCGAATGCGTTCGTCCATTGGATTGGTTTGCAGCGACCGACCTGAAGGACGCGTACTCTCATGTCTCCATTCTTCCTCGACACAGACCGTTTCTACGGTTTGCCTTCGAGGGGCAGGCATATCAGTACACGGTTCTCCCATTCGGGCTAGCCCTGTCCCCTCGCGCCTTTACGAAGGTCGTCGAGGCAGCCCTTGTGCCGCTCAGGCAACACGGGGTTCGCATCCTGAACTATCTTGATGACTGGCTGATTCTAGGCCACTCTCGGGATCAGGTTTGCGAACACAGGGACCTGGTGCTTCAGCACCTCGCCCGTCTGGGCCTTCGGGTCAACTGGGAAAAGAGCAAACTCTCCTCAGTGCAGAGGATCTCTTTTCCCGGTATGGAAATCGACTCGGTCGCCATGTACGCGCAGCTTACGAGCGAGCGCGCGCACACAGTCACTGCTGACTTGTCTTCGCCAGTTCGAGGGCAAGAGTGCGGTTCCACTGAAATATTTTCAGAGGCTCCTGGGGCATATGGCATCCGCAGCCACGGTAACGGCGCTCGGTTTGCTTCATATGAGACCGCTTCAGCACTGGCTTCGCGATCGAGTCCCGAGATGGGCATGGCAACACGGCACGCTCCGGGTCCCAGTTACTCGGGCCTGCCGTCAGACCTTCACCCCATGGGCGAACCTCAGTTTTCTACAGGTAGGTGTTCCCCTAGAACGAGTTTCCAGGCATGTTGTTGTAACAACAGATGCCTATGCCACGGGCTGGGGCGCCATGTGCAATGGACATGCTGTCGCGGGCTCCTGGAAAGGACCCCAGCGCCTATGGCATGTCAATTGCCTCGAGTTGCTGGCCGTACGTCTTGCCCTGCACCGCTTCCGAGCCCTGCTCAAGGACAAGCACGTACTGGTCACTTCCGCTAGGGCCTTGTCCACGAGACAGGCCTATGCGTTGAAGTGGAACCTCTTCGTCACCTGGTGCTCTTCTCGCCGAGAAGACCCCACGAAATGCTCAATCGGGTCTGTGCTTTCCTTCCTCCAAGAAGGGTTGGAGCGAAGGCTGTCTCCCTCCACCCTGAAGGTCTATGTGGCCGCGATTTCGGCTCATCATGACCTGGTGGATTCGAAAACGGTAGGTCAGCACGACCTGGTCAGCAGGTTCCTTAGAGGAGCGAGGAGATTAAATCCTCCTCGTCCTCCTCAAATACCCTCTTGGGATCTTGCAGTGGTTTTATCTGCCCTGCAAAAAGCTCCCTTTGAGCCCCTGCAGTCTGTGGAGCTGAAGTTCCTTTCATTGAAAGTGGCGCTCTTGATTGCTCTGGCTTCCATCAAGAGGGTAGGGGACCTGCAGGCGTTTTCGGTTGACGAAGCGTGCCTGGAATTCGGGCCGGCCAATTCTCACGTGATCCTGAGACCCCGGCCTGGATATGTGCCCAAGGTTCCCACCACTCCCTTCAGGGATCAGGTGGTGAACCTTCAAGCGCTGCCTGTGGAGGAGGCAGACCCAGCCTTGGCACTGCTCTGTCCAGTACGCGCCCTTCGCGCTTACGTAGACCGGACGCAGTGTTTCAGGACCTCAGACCAGCTCTTTGTCTGTTATGGAGGGCAGCAGAAAGGGAAAGCTCTCTCCAAGCAGAGGTTGTCTCACTGGATAGTGGACGCCATTGTCCTGGCATATCAGGTTCAGGGCATGCCATGCCCCCTTGGGGTTAGAGCACACTCCACTAGGAGTGTTGCTTCCTCTTGGGCTTTAGCGCGTGGCGCCTCGCTGACAGACATTTGTAGAGCTGCAGGCTGGGCGACACCTAACACATTCGCAAGATTTTATAATCTCCGAGTGGAGCCTGTGTCCGCTCGTGTACTCGCCCCAAGTGGCCAGTAACTGGACAGGCTCAGGTGTCTTCGCTTGCTGCGCCATTCCACTCCACGGACTGGATGTGTGCGCATTTTTTCTAAGGTGAGCTTCCCAGTAAGCCCTGAGCTCCTCCAGCACTGGTTATGTCGACACCAGAGTGCATGCCCGCGTGGTCAGCCCTCGTGTTCGGCTAGGTGCCTCCGTGTGCATGGTTCCCCCGTTGGGCAACCCCCACATGTGTATTTCCACGGTAAATCTCTCTGAGCACGTGTCTTCCCTTGGCAAGACACCTTGCCATTCCTGGGGTTGAAAAATTTTCCACCTGCGGCTGGATACCCCAGAGTGCTCCATATGCAGTCCCTACGGGGGTCATATGTGTATTCTTAAGTCCTCCCTTCGGGCAGGCATTGTGTTGCATTTCTCCACGTGGGATATGCTTCCCAGTGTACCTGGGTATCAGCGTTGAGCCTAGCCCCTCGTTCGTGCTAAGACTCACGGCAGGGAGCCCTGGTCAGCGCAGGACGCTGGAAGACAGCCGTCGTGGCGAGATTGTATTGGGACCCCCATTTCGTCAGTAACTGACATAACTCGTAGTGTACTGACTGAAAGGGAACATCTCGGTTACGTATGTAACCCTTGTTCCCTGAAGGAAGGGAACGGAGACGTTACGTCCCCATGCCACTTCCGCTGTACCGCTGGAACGGCTGGACGCTCATGCCTCGGCTCTTCAGCAGGTAACATAATGTGAGATTGCCACGCAACGCCCTTTATACCCACGAGGTGGGGCGGGGTTGCGTTATGCAAATTCCGCAGACCCATGGCATCTTCATGCCATTGGCTCGTTTTGTAGAGCTCAAAGGCGATTGGCTTCTAAGCGAAACCCCCATTTCGTCAGTAACTGACGTAACGTCTCCGTTCCCTTCCTTCAGGGAACGAGGGTTACATACGTAACTGAGACGTTATTCCTCATTGAACAAAGCAAACTTCTTAGTATTAATAGTCTACATGCAGTTATTCACAACCATACTCTTCAGCACAATGGTAACGATCAAAACTTCCAAATAACAGAATCTCTTTTAAATGTCAAACATAACTAAACATTAACAGATGTTTCCCTTCACTCAAAAACACATACAATAGCACTTCACCTAACAATCGTCGCCAAATGGTGTCTCTAAATAAAGCATTGAACTAATTTTTCTTAAAATAAATAGGTAGCCTTCTTTCCTTAATTTTACCCGCTTAATAGGTTCCTCAATTCAAGCCTAAAAACTGCTTAAGTTTTCTTTAAAAAATTAGGAAAATGTAGGCCTATCTCTTTGTTTTATTAGTGACATGTTCTCAATAGTATATATACAACACAACCACAATTTGTTTAATAAAATATTTTTTTAATTGTACAGTATTTCGGTTTTCGGCGACCATGCAGGAGAGCAGGTTAAATATCTATGCGAGACCAAGTCCTGCAGTGTGAAATGTTTTGACAGAATTGCCATCGGCAACAGTTTTGTTATGTAAAAAGAACCAATCCAATGACTTTAAAAGTTGCATAACATCGGGTGTGGCTGATAAAGATAATGGGAGGAATGCAAAATCATCATGACATTTTAACGGTTTAACTTTGCAAATTGCCTAATATTTCCAGTTTTCTCTATTTCTTTCAGCTTTCAATCTAAGGTTTTTACCTTTTCAGTAAATCTCACCCAGACATATAAAATATATATATTTTTATATTAGGCATACAAAGAAGATATATATGATTTTAATATTTTTAATAGGGGAGAAAGGGGGCAATTTTAACACATTAAATTTCTTCAATTACAAACAAGCTAATGACACTCATATGCAAAAAATATTTTAATATTTTCTAAATGTTTGATGCCTTTGAATTCATACTTTGTACATTCTAGGCTGTTGGTTACAAAATGAATGCTAACTCTGTTTTGGTTAGCTGTAAGATCATGGGCAATTGTAACTCATTTTTAAGTAAAAATTATATGACTGAATGTGACTGTGAAAATGAGAAGCACATGGGAGGAGTGGAAGGCACCCATTTACTTTAAAAACTGTTTTTGGCTTGTCGAAGTAAAATAGCATAACAGATGTAATGGCTGTTGCATCAAAGCAAATTTGTCCAGGTCTAAACTATTTATGATCCATATTGGTGATTTAGTAATGTATAAAACCATGCAAATCATTTAGCTAAATATTAGCCTGAATTGGTAAACTAGCTAGTTTAATCCAAAATGGCAGCTATGGGGCAAAGTGAGCCAAATGTTGTGGGGTAAATTGAGCCAGCGTTTTAACTTACCCTACCATAAGGCACTGTAGTTAAGTTAAATCTCTGAAGTATAAACTGGTATAATTTCTATGTAATGTTACACAACTGGTTTAGTTTATCATTTTCTTTAAAAAAAATTTAGTTTGAGTTTATTTGATAGGAACAATGTACAAGTACACCAAATCCTTCTCTGATAAGAACCAGAAGATATTTAATCATATATATCTTTCCACCTGTAGTCCCTAATGGCCTAACATGTTTGACATCGCAGAAAAACTACCATGCCAAGAACCTTTTGACTGAAATGTTTATTAGATTCAATGACATTCATTCATTCATTCTAATTCAGATTTTATTTAATTTAATTTTTATTTAATTTTACTCAACAAACTCTGTTTAGTCTGTTTTAGGGAATGTTACAACTTTGGTGTTCAACATATTGTTTCAGAAATGCAAACAATTAAAGATATTGAAATTTCAACTTCATTTGGTTGGTTTTATGTTGTTAAAGTTAGCTTTAAGAAAAGAAATATGACTATTTGTAAAAGGAAATTTGATTATTGAAGGTGTTTTTAAAAGAGGTAAATTATCTTTACAATTTCACATAGGTTTGATTCAGATTCAATTAGATGGTCCGGTTACACCCAGATAGTGCAATTTACCCATTGACTTGGATCAACTTACTCCTAACCTGGGGTAAACTGAGCCACAGGAACACTTTTTTATAAGAAGCCATATTTTTAGAACTCTTTGTCAGAAATGTATTCCGATCATTTAAAATGATATCAAACATCCTGAAATTACTTTAGATACTTTCATTGTACTTCTGCCTTATTTTATCTTATCTTGAGGACCACATAAGTAAAAAAAAAGGCTCATCTTACCCCACTCTCCCCTAATGCACGTTACTTGTAATGCGTAACTTTACTCGTTACATCAAAAAGTAATCTGATTATGTAATGCACGTTACCTGTAATGCGTTACTTTAATCGTTACATCAAAAAGTAATCTGATTACGTAATGCATGTTACTTGTAATGCGTTACCCCCAACACTGCTCATTTCAAATGAGATTGAAAACATCTGATTGCTAGTTTTTCCACAGTCTGAAAACATTAATAGATCAATGTGATCAATGAGGTTTTCTCAGAGAGGAGAGCTACGGTAGACTGGGTAAACCCAGCCTGATCTGCCGGCGATTTGATTTCGCCCTGCAACTCAATGTTCAATCTTAAATTGAGCTTGGTCTGGTGATAGCCAGACAAGAGCTACGGTTGAAATGTGTCCATTTTGAACATAATCAGAATTATCAGCTAATAAGGGTAAATCAACGTATTCTGGTAGACTAGAGGGAGCGTAAGCATTTTTTTGTCTGAGTTGGATTTCCACAGTACCTTCACCAGTTGTAGAGATCTTTGATGGAATCACGTCCTCATGTTCTGGTATCAAAGACGTGACATTCAACTTGTATGAAGTTCTTATTCTGCTGGTTGAACGGTAACAAACTCAATTGTGTTTACAATAATCAAAGATGTATTATATTATTACTACTGTATTATGTTTAATACAGTATCTCTTCAGTTAAAACCAAAAACTCATACTGCAGGGAACATCTGAAAATCTCTTTGAAAAATATGGTTAAAAAAAGTTCAAATCTTGTTTTTCATGCCCTAAGAGCAAAAAAATCCTGACTGAGGTTGTCATAATTCATGCATGAAAGGGCTAAAATGACATCCGATCAGATAAATTGCATTCATGTCTATTAAAATGAAGTCCTATAGATTGTTACCCATTACAGTAATTATTTTTGTTCATTTGCTTTTTATTTCAATTAGCAGTAACTGATAAGAATATTGCACTGAAATTTGCAACAAAATGCAACATCATGAATAAGGATGTTCAGAATCGGGTCTTGTTTACCTAATAAGGACTGATAGATCGAAAGAGGTTTTCATTGGTGTTGAACCATAAGGTGCACACATTTGTGACTGAGCAACTGGGTATATATACAGCTGATCTCAAGCAATGATCCGAATATTGCACAACGGAGTATTACCAACACTATTGCGTTGAATTTTGATTCACTTGGTATGACATTTTTCTGTTTCCATTTTAAAACTTGTTTATGGATATATTTATTACATTATTTATAATAATGTTGATTTTAATAGGACTTTGTCAGCATGTGGATTTCTGCAGCATTCCTACTTTTTGCATTGACTGTAAATGGAGTCATCAAGGTGGCATCCGCAGGTACAGTAAATGAACAAAATAGATGCAATTCCTATACATTTTTGTTTTTTGCCTCTGTTCAAACCGCAGATAATGAGGAGGTTTGCAGATTCTGCTTTCTTTGATGAAAGTGCTTACATTCACGATTTTCATAATTCACTAAATACTAATCTCTCATTTTTATTCAATTTTGTTTGCAGATATAAGCATTGGTCGAAGATGCCCTAGTGGCTGGGAGAAATTTGGAACACAATGTTTTAAATATTTCAGCGACTCTAAATCATGGGCTGAGGCAGAGGTAAGTTTGTGTCTTCTGTAATATAGATACTACATGATGCAAGTTACACTTTTTACACTGGTAGTGCTTATGTTCCCAAATACCTATTAACTGTGCACTTTAGTGTAAAGCTAAAACATATAGACAAAAATAAAGTAAATAAAAACATTAAATGCATTCATGTTTATTTCATAATCATTAAAAAAAAAGCTAATTCTACAATAAATGTTCAGTGTTTCTCAAATAAAAATCCTGCATGTTGGTTATGACATGCACTTTTCAAAGATTATGATAAACTATTTATGCTACATTTCTTAACATATACACTCACCTAAAGGATTATTAGGAACACCATACTAATACTGTGTTTGACCCCCTTTCGCCTTCAGAACTGCCTTAATTCTACGTGGCATTGATTCAACAAGGTGCTGAAAGCATTCTTTAGAAATGTTGGCCCATATTGATAGGATAGCATCTTGCAGTTGATGGAGATTTGTGGGATGCACATCCAGGGCACGAAGCTCCCGTTCCACCACATCCCAAAGATGCTCTATTGGGTTGAGATCTGGTGACTGTGGGGGCCATTTTAGTACAGTGAACTCATTGTCATGTTCAAGAAACCAATTTGAAATGATTCGAGCTTTGTGACATGGTGCATTATCCTGCTGGAAGTAGCCATCAGAGGATGGGTACATGGTGGTCATAAAGGGATGGACATGGTCAGAAACAATGCTCAGGTAGGCCGTGGCATTTAAACGATGCCCAATTGGCACTAAGCGGCCTAAAGTGTGCCAAGAAAACATCCCCCACACCATTACACCACCACCACCAGCCTGCACAGTGGTAACAAGGCATGATGGATCCATGTTCTCATTCTGTTTACGCCAAATTCTGACTCTACCATCTGAATGTCTCAACAGAAATCGAGACTCATCAGACCAGGCAACATTTTTCCAGTCTTCAACTGTCCAATTTTGGTGAGCTCGTACAAATTGTAGCCTCTTTTTCCTATTTGTAGTGGAGATGAGTGGTGGGGTCTTCTGCTGTTGTAGCCCATCCGCCTCAAGGTTGTGCGTGTTGTGGCTTCACAAATGCTTTGCTGCATACCTCGGTTGTAACGAGTGGTTATTTCAGTCAAAGTTGCTCTTCTATCAGCTTGAATCAGTCGGCCCATTCTCCTCTGACCTCTAGCATCAACAAGGCATTTTCGCCCACAGGACTGCCGCATACTGGATGTTTTTCCCTTTTCACACCATTCTTTGTAAACTCTAGAAATGGTTGTGCGTGAAAATCCCAGTAACTGAGCAGATTGTGAAATACTCAGACCGGCCCGTCTGGCACCAACAACCATGCCACGCTCAAAATTGCTTAAATCACCTTTCTTTCCCATTCTGACATTCAGTTTGGAGTTCAGGAGATTGTCTTGACCAGGACCACACCCCTAAATGCATTGAAGCAACTGCCATGTGATTGGTTGATTAGATAATTGCATTAATGAGAAATTGAACAGGTGTTCCTAATAATCCTTTAGGTGAGTGTATATATATATATATATATATATATACAATGCAGTGTATTTTAAAACTCTTTCTCCTTACAGCAACAATGTGTTGACCTCGGAGGAAACCTTGCATCTGTCCAAAGTCAAATCACTAGCAGTTTTCTAAAAACCTTTGTGAAAAAACAGTCCAATGGCATCACCCGAACCTGGATTGGTGCTCATGATGCACCTCAGGTAGCTGATTTTTCCCTTTTTTCCCCTTTAAATATCAGTCCAACCTATGGAAGTTTCCTCCACATAAGAAAAAAAAAATTATGAGATTATGGAAATTATATCGAAATTATGAGTTAAAAAGTTATAATTAGATATAAAAAGGAAATTATGGCAGAAATTCAGAAATATGAAATTATGATGTAATTATTTATACTTTATCTCATAATTTTGATTTTTGAAGTCGTACTTTTGACTTTTAAGTCATAATTTCCACTTTATTTATACTTTTAAAGTCAAAATTTTGACTTCATGTCATAATTATGCCAAACCAGAGCATAGTTTTTTATTTTTTTTTTCATGTGGCGGAAACAGGCTTCCATACAGTGTCAGATTATTGTAAATTATATTGTTGAAATTAAATATTTCTGGCTTTTATAAAAAAATTCCTTGTGCTTTTTTTCATTTTGTAAAGGCTGGTTTGCACTGCCCCAACAAACACCAGCAGGAGTTTCATACTCAAAATGAAAAAGTTTTATGTTTAGCCTACCAGTCAGAGTTACCACATAAAGATAAAAAAAAGTATCGTAAATTTGAAACAAGTATACATGCTTTCAGTAATGTTAATACCGTTCTTCAGGAGCTTATCTGGCTTTGGAGTGACGGATCAAAGTTTGAGTATAATGACTGGCACACTGGTGAGCCAAATAATGGAGGAGGTGCTGAAAGATGCGTGGAGATGGGCTATGGAGGTAATACTTTGCCTACATGTTGTCCATATAGGTTATTAAACCTATTTTACTAACATTTTTTATTTAGTATGAATAATGAACTGTACCAAACCTTGCATGTTTTATTACATATGTATGTTTATAGATTCCTGCTTGCACTAAAGCATTTTCTGCCATGTCATTTTCTGAATATCGTGACTTTGAAATTCCACAGATGAGAAGCGCTGGAATGATGCACGCTGTGAAACTCGTCTCCCTTTCATCTGTTGCAGAGTGGCTAGAATTAACTTTTAATCCTACTTTTAATTGATAAACTAATATCTCATGTCTGTCCATGAGTTAACACTGATGTAACAGACATATTTGCCTTTGAATTTAATACCCATATTTGCAAAAATAAAATTTAAACTACAAATGTACACCTTTCTTTCTTTGTTGCTCTGCATCATGAGCATCTACAGTTCAGCTGTCTTTAGAGCTTTAATGAACAAAACAACACTTGATGTTGTAGTTATGACATCTACCAGCAGAGGGTACTGCTATTCTGCTATTTACTTTTTAATGCCTTTATTCATGCCAAACAACTTGCATGAAATTGTATCAAGTATATAACAACAACAAAAACACACGTAGTACAATAAAAACCATAAACCAGAGAAAAACATTTATACGAGGTTGAGAGTAATGTTTGACTTTTCAAAAAAAAAAAAAGAATTATAGTCTAAATGAATGTACTGAATATGAGAATTTGTGTTATAAAAAAAAATATTGAAAGTGTTTATACTTATTTTTTACATCTGAGAGATACATCGGTACATCGTTTCACAATTTTTTTTTTTTACAATTGTCTCTTCTATATTTCACAGAAAGAGCTTTTCCCCCTAATACTTTGAACATAAACCGAGTCCATGACTTACCCAGCCAAAGCTTGACTGACTCACTCCTTGGTATTGACTTTAATATCTTGGGCCTTTTTAGTTAAACCAACCGTTATTGTACAGGCTGGTTTACTTGTTTAAAAGTACATCAATTAAGCAAACAGTCCTAGCCAGAATTTGTCACTGGTTGTTTAACACTCCAGTGCTTATTGAGCTCGGTGTCTGCTGTATTCAGAAAGCTGTATAATAAAAACCCTTAATGTCATGCACTATTATGCACACTGTGTGTTTTTGTGACCTCGAGGCTTTTGTTTTTATTCACTTGGGTGTGTGTTTTTGTGCAAGTGTGTATCTGCATTGTGCATTGTCTGAGAGTTGTAATGACACTGAGATGTGTTGACTGAGAGTACCAGGCTGTCCCACTCATATTTTCCAACTTGGACAGCATTCAAAAGTGCCTCAATGCTCCCTTTGGTTTGGTTTGGTTTAGAATTACCATTATAATAGTTAAAATCTACCATCAATGCCTGAAGCATTGTCACTGTATTATTTGTAGGCTATACACACAAAAAAATAGTTAACTATTAAAATAGTTTATTATTACAGTCACCCGAATATCAGATTTCAATTCAATAGGAAACAGAACACCAATTTGTAGCTATTTGTGGAAAGTAGGCCTACCTGTCATGTCAGAAGAGAGAGACAATATCACTGTCAGAAAATTTAGGCCTATTGATCCCTAGATAGCAACATTATTGTCTTATGTTATTGATACTTTGTTTGACATTTTATTGTCCATTTCTTCTTAAACCTCTGGTGTTCTTTAGTTATTTTAGACTGAAAAGAATTATGTTTTGAAAATGATTTTAAATGATTTTTTCATTGGAATTGTATGAAACTTGTGGCACTTGCTATATGAACACACACACACACACACACACACACACACAAACATGCAAATTGCAGACATGGTTAGAAAAGGCTGAATGGTAAAAATATATACCAGACTATCTTTGTTGTCAAAAAAGATCGCCGTAGGGAAAGAATGGGAAATACAAATAATATGAAAATGCAGAGCAATTTTTTTTTAGATTTACAAATCATCCACAATGATGTAGTATATCCAAAAGCATTATATATATATATATATACCGATCAGGCATAACATTATGATTGACAGGTGAAGTGAATAACACTGATTATCTCTTCATCACGGCACCTGTTAGTGGGTGGGATATATTAGGCAACAAGTGAACATTTTGCCCTCAAAGTTGATTTGTTAGAAGCAGGAAAAATGGGCAAGCATAAGGATTTGAGTGAGTTTGACAAGGGCCAAATTGTGATGGCTAGACGACTGGGTCAGAGCAACTCCAAAACTGCACCTCTTGTGGGGTGTTCCCGGTCTGCAGTGGTCAGTATCTATCAAAAGTGGTCCAAGGAAGGAACAGTGGTGAACCGGCGACAGGGTCAGGCCAAGGCTCATTGATGCACATGGGGAGCGAAGGCTGGCCTGCGTGGTCCGATCAAACAGACGAGCTACTGTAGCTGAAATTGCTCAAGAAGTTAATGCTGGTTCTGATAGAAAGGTGTCAGAATACACAGTGTATCGCAGTTTGTAGTGTATGGAGCTGCATAGCCGCAGACCAGTCAGGGTGCCCATGCTGACCCCTGTCCACCACCAAAAGCGCCAGCAGTGGGCACGTGAGCATCAGAACTGGACCACGGAGCAATGGAAGAAGGTGGCCTGGTCTGATGAATCACGTTTTTTTTTACACCACGTGGATGGGCGGGTGCGTGTCCACCTGGCCACATCGCTTACCTGGGGAACACATGGCACCGGGATGCACTATGGGAAGAAGGCAAGCCAGCAGAGGCAGTGTGATGCTTTGGGCAATGTTCTGCTGGGAAACCTTGGGTCCTGCCATCCATGTGGCTGTTACTTTGACACATACCACCTACCTAAGCATTGTTGCAGACCATGTACAACCTTTCATGGAAACGGTATTCCCTGGTGGCTGTGGTCTCTTTCAGCAGGATAATGCGCCCTGCCACAAAGCAAAAATGGTTCAGGAATGGTTTGAGGAGCACAACAACGAGTTTGAGGTGTTGACTTGGCCTCTAATTTCCCCAGATCTCAACCCAATCGAGCATCTGTGGGATGTGCTGAATAAACAAGTCCGATCCATGGAGGCCCCACCTCGCAACTTACAGGACTTAAAGGATCTGCTGCTAACATCTTGCTGCCAGATACCACAGCACAACTTCAGGGGTCTAGTGGAGTCCATGCCTCGACAGGTCAGGGTTGTTTTGGCATCAAAAGGGGGATCAACACAATATTAGGAAGGTGGTCATAATGTTATGCCTGATCGGTGTATATAGCTTTTTACACGATTTTCCTTATTTCTTACACCAGATGGCATCAATATGCCTTCCATGGATTAACTTTTTTTTTTTTTTTTTTAATTTAAACTGTATTAATTGAAAATAATATGAAACATTTTTCTAATGTATTCTTTTATATAGAAAAAATGGTGCATCATTTAGGCTACAGGTTAATATTGTCTAACTAACACCATACAATCCTCTCAAAATACAAAATATTAAAGAATGAATATTATTGAAATACAAAACAGGTCACGGCTATTGGCTTCGGTTTTGACCACTGATGATCACAAGTGTGTGTGACCCCTAATAGGACTACCAGAAGGTTAATCGTATATTTTTTATGTGAGAGTAGACAGACACGGAGAAAAAAGAAATCAAGGTAGAGGGAGAGCACAGAGATGTGCTTCCTGTCCTGTGATTGGCTACTGAGTGCAGCCCGCACATGGCTCCTCCCCTACGGCATGCTGGTGTGAGTTGCTTATTTCGCTGTAGTGCAGAGAGAGGGGGAGAGAACAGAAACGAAAAGAGACTGTGCAAAACAGCCCCCCCACCCCTCCTCTCCGGGAAATGGGTCTCAGGCTGATGAGTAAGGAAAGAAGCTACTCTATCGCTGGTGCATCTGAAGCGACACAGCTATGGAGGAAAGGTAAGACCCGAAATACAGACCAGAACAGCAAGGGAGGTTTGTTTTGCAGTAGGGGAAAGATGTAGCAGCATCTGCGATACACCAACGCACTATGTTTCCATGGGAGGCAAGAACGGGGGTGGGGTGGAAGCAGAGGAGGAGGAGGAGGAGAGGAGATGGATGCTCACATATGCACTGTGATGGAAGATATTACTGTTGCGTTCGCAGGCTTGTCTCTTTAGATCAGGTGTTTGTGATGCATGTAATGCATGAAGCCTGAACCTGTTCAATTGAAGACTGCACGTGCCTCATACAATCATACAATATCAGGTATTGTTTTAGAATGAAAGTGAATGTGTATCTTTCTGATAGGCCTCACGTATAGCAAAACTGCTTCTTGTTTCTTTAGCTCTGCATCTAATCAAATATTGTGTTCATTTCATTTGTCACAATATTTAAATGTTTTTGCTGGCAGCTTCTGATGTACTGATTTAGCATAATGTCAATATATGCTGTGCTCCTTGGCTTAAAATCAGTTTACCATAAAAAAAGGAAAGACATTAGTCATTTGCACTGAATTGCTTCACAGTATATATATATATATATATATATATAATATAATATTATTATTATTATTATCAGGCTCCTATTATTATTATTATTATCATCCTATTATTAGGCCCTTTTCCAACAGTAAGGACCATAGTTATTGAGTTCTCTAAGGCTATGTTCACCACATTTGGTTTGAAATGTGATTCCAATCAGATTTTTACAGATGCGTCTCAGTCTGGACGCTCTAACTGCTCAAATCGAATTTCAAACTGACTTTCGGGTCACTCTTAACGCGACACACAACGATAATTGCTGTGCAAACCGCATACTACTCTTACAATTTTCCCATGTCTTTCTATGGCAAAAATAGTAAGAGTAGTATGTTAGTATGCAATTCCAAATTCAGCAAATGTCGAAACCAATTAAGGAAATGCCAGAAGTATTCACACAGTGTTTAAACTGTGTGTCCAAAGATTTTGCCATTTTCTTGTGTGACGGAGGAGTTCTGGCGCGACTTGACAGGGCGCTTATTTGGAGAGAAAGAAAATGCACCTCCATTTTTCCTGCATCCGTTTTGATAGCCTCATCACATAAATGGGTACGCCTACATCGTTTACCAAAGCAACCCATGCAGATTGGTAGGTTATGTCTGGACACACAAATCCTATTTGATCACTTACAATTAATAGTGCGGACAGTCTGGCTGAAAAGATCTGATTTGAGGATATAATCAGATTTGCCTGCAGTCTGAACATAGCCTAAGTTTTGCCTTAAAATTCACAATTTACACAAACAAAATCCAGGTTGAGACTGGTTCTTGTCCACTGCGTTCTTTGGCAGCCTCAGTGGCTTTTGGCAGAACCAGGACACAAAACATGGAGCAGAGAACACACGCTTTGTCATTTGGGCACTTTTAGCATGAGCCCTTTGTCTGTCTGAAGGCATCTGACATTCCTTATGCAGGCATGTTTTTTTGAATATGACCACACAAGAACTGATGGCCTTCCTACATTGTTCTTCAAGCCTTAAACCAGTAAACCAGTTTCCGGCCGCCTTTACCACAGTATACAGTAGTTCATATAAATTATCCTCCTTTCTTGAGGATGTTAATCACCCCACCAACAAATCATAAACATATGACAAAAGTATAGAGGTGGACCTCTTTATGTAATTTGGGTACCTTAACCATCTTCTGATTAAAGCAAACTGAGAGTGACGTGGGTGTTTCTTATTTATACTTCCAGGCGTTTTCTCAATTCTAGACCATTTGTTTTCACTTTTAAGTGTTTCCAGATTAGGTTGCAGTATTACAATTGTATTCAAAGCCATCTCCGAGATGATCACATTTTCTGTTTCATGTTGACTGTATATGAAAGTTTGCTGTTAATAAAATTTATTTTCAGCCCGTTCAACATGGTTTATTTCACATATGGTCTTTAGCCTACATTTGTAGGTTAATTACTGAATAAAAAAGAGTTTGATAGTGACAGAATAAAACACACTGGTTACAAAAAAATGTATACCACAGATACACAGATTGTGAATGTTTATTTCAGTTGTTTATACTCCACCTAGTGCAGCTGAGAATATATTGTAACATCTGTGTCGTACAAAATTGTATAACCCTGCAGAATCCTATACCCCCCCCAGTAAAAAAATAAAATCATAAAAATGTAAGATTGAAATAAATAGATAATTTTTAATAAAACAATCAAAATAAAACACTTTTTTTTTTTTTGTTTACCTAAATGTGACCATTAATTAACATCAGAGAACCATGAAAGTGAATGTGTTGTTAAATTATTGAAATATTATTGGTTGCATTGCATTGGTTGCATTTTATTTTACAGTATGTGCATTTACTTGTACTCACAGTGTCCTTACTAAGAGAGTACTGGATAATATAAGGTAACTAACTAAGGTTAGGTTTAGAGGTTCAGGGTTAGTACCTAGTTATTACCCAGTTATTGTAATTACTATAATAAGTACATTGTATGTACATGGGGAAAAGGACTGGAAAATAAAGTGCTACCATAATATTTAGGGGAACTTCAAGTAAATATTTTAGGGGTTCGTTTGACAAAAAA
The DNA here is from genome assembly GCA_039654105.1 of Coreius guichenoti. Classification (NCBI taxonomy): domain Eukaryota; kingdom Metazoa; phylum Chordata; class Actinopteri; order Cypriniformes; family Gobionidae; genus Coreius; species Coreius guichenoti. Next base: position 9,919,324 of record CM077170.1, read on the forward strand.
AGTTTCGGAATACGTATCAGTTATAATAAAAATAGCAATTCTGTTTATCTTTTGTAGCAATGGCAGCTAAGCTACCTGGCTAATTGGCTAACAGTATGTTAAGGTAGCAAATTAATCAGTTAGCAGTATGCTAAGACAACAGATTAATCAAATAGCAGTATGTTAAGGTAACAGGCTAATTGATTAGCTAGTCAGCTAACCAGTTAGCTTGCAGTCGTCTTTCTAGGATGCTGAGGTTGACTATCGACGTTTTCTGAAAGGTTAGGATCTCCATTTACTGACCACTATTTTTCAGACCCTATTTTATACCGTATTTGTGGGAAGTATCAGCAAGTTTTTTCTTTTTTATGTCTTGTAACATGTAACGCAGGCTGTAAAAGCTCATGATTATGACAAGTTCTTGTGCCATCATGAGAATGACATGTCTATTTTTTGGTCTGCGAGGTAACAGGAAAACTATGGGGTGCTCTTGGATCTTCTGTCCAGAATGCATGAGTGGTTTTACCCTGGGGAGATTCTGCTTCAGTAACTCTAAATAGTACTTCACAAAATCGCTTGCTTGTCTTTGCCAGGATCCTTATGGCTAAAGTTCCTTGGCCTTTGTCATTATGATCTCTGAGATGGAAAGAGGGGCTCTGGTTCTAACACTGAGAGCTTTTTGTGATAGAAATGGCATTGTCTGAAGAGTAATGACATATGGCAGCTCAATATTCCATTTCCTTGTATTACATCATCACATGAGCATTATCTTTTTCATCCGATTCAATTCCCCTTTGACCTCATTCCCATTCAGTTTTAATTCCCAAGTAACTTTTTAAGTTACTTTTTACCCACGTTTTAACCACGTTCTATTTATTATATGAGGTACTATCTCAACATAGTGCTTGTAACAAGTACGAGTGCTTGTAGTTACTGATTCAAAGCTTAGGAAACACAAAGCATGATGTGACCATATTCCAGTTACCTTTTCAATTAAACCTTAAAAGCATTTTGGGATATAACTGACAGTACCAGCTATAATACAAAGCTTTTAAGATTTTAACATTTTTAGTCATTTAATCATTAAGCGAGTCTAAGCGAGTTCCTATAATAAATTAGTAACAAAGATCATAGTGAACCAAAAACCAAAAAAAGGATGTGTGTTTGTTTGTTCTTGCGTTCTGCCATCTGGGTCTGAATATTACAGCCTTCTGTAAATTATTGATTGAGTTCATGTGGTGAAGAGTAGTATTTCAGTACTTTTAAATATAGCTCATTCTTACATAGTTGCTTAATTTTTCAAAGCAACTGGATTTAAAGGAACAATATGTAAGATTTTTAGATTAAAATATCCAAAAACCACTAGAACAATGTTATATATTTTGGTGACCTGTGTACTTACATTATCCCAAACATTTCCAACAATGTTTAAATCCAGAGAAATCAGCTATTTTAACCAGTGTTACGGACCTTGTCCTTGCGTTGCCTGTCAATGATGTCATATCTGCAGTTTTTATTAATATGATATTGCAATATTGATCTAGATTACTCTTACCAGCCACCGAGCGAACGCACAGAGTAACGTTATAACATAACTTTCAACACATTCAAATGTATTTAGTATGATTGTTTTAACCATGTAAAACAGCACTGCGCTACCCCACATACGCAACGAAAAAAGAGCGGAAGCGGCAACTGCAGCATAAGCATAATAAAAGCTCAGAGACCGGTGTTTCGCGCAGGTCTCTCTCATTAGCATTCGCTTCCACGGCTCTCAGCGCGTCCTGCTTCATACCACCGTAACGTTAATTAAACATTCACTTATTAATGAAAATGATTTCTGCCCGAGTCCGTCGGATCCCTTTCTATCGGCTGTGGAGGTGAAGAGTCAAGACTACAACTCCCATGATTCCGCGCTCATTCACGCCGTCATCAAGCTACGCCTTTGTTTTGAATAAGCGACCTCTAGCGGCGAAACTTACATACTGTGCCTTTAATAGCATTTTTTGCTCATATTTTATTGTGAATTGTGGTAGTAAACATTACTGATCAAAAGTTTGGGGACGATAGGATTTTCAATGTTTTTGAAAGAAGTCTCTTATGCTCATCAAGCCTGCATTTATTTGTTCAAAAATACAGTAAAACAATAATATTGTAAAATATTATTACAATTTAACTGTTTTCTATTTGAATACATTTTAAAATGTAATTTATTCCTGTGATGCAAGGCTGAATTTTCAGCTTCATTACTCCAGTCTGCAGTGTCACATGATCCTTCAGAAATCATTCCAACATTCTGATTTGCTGCTCAGTAAACATTTCCTATCATTATAAATGTTGAAAACGGTTGTTCTTTTTAATATTTTTATATATTATACAGGATTCTTTGATTAATAGAAGCATCTACAACATTTATTTGAATTGGAAATCTTTTGTAACATTATAAATGTCTTTATAGATGATCTAGTGGCAGAATGGACCCAAAATTGCACTTGATTTTTTTTATTGGCCCATCGTCTGCATCTTGCCCAATCTCCACCATTTCACATTGCTTCCTCACAGAGTTCAGATTATATAAACCAGTACCATGACATCACAAAGAGCTCTGCTGAAATGTGTTTAAAAAATACTTTATCTATGAGACTGTGCTCATTAACGTGCTTTCAGCACATAAATTGCAGAATGAGAAAATATTCATGTGACTGCAGCTCATGAATTGCCATTTTAGGTTACCATAGTAACCTGTAGGTCTCTGTGAATTTGTGTGTAACCCAGTTAGATTATTTTAACTTTCTTGTCTGTTCCATGTAAATGAATGTGTCATGGTATCATTGCAATACCATGGTAATATCATAGTATCATGTATCTCAGATCTTTCCTGTTTTTCTACAGGTTTTGTTCTATGTGTGTAGCCTTCTACATACAGTTTTGTATTATGTTGCAGTGTTTCCTGTATGTGTGTGTTTTAATCTCTAATCTTTCTTTTCTCTGTAGAGCCCAGTATCAAATGAGGGGAGATTGTGATTGGCCCCTGCAACCTGTGGTGTATTTGTGTCTCCAGTGGATCAAATACACTTTCCTACCTTAATAATCTTCAGTCATATATAATAACAAACACACTTGCATGCACAACGCCTGAGCCTCATCTCTCTAAGGTGAGAAACACTTTAAATCAGACCAGATTTCTTCATATGTTAAATGCTTATGTTCAATACTTAAAGTCGGCATGAAACGGAAGTTGCGATAGTCTTTTCTTTCCTATTGTGACGTATATCCAAGTTAAACGGCTTCTTGAATGAGAAAAAAATGTAAGTCGGGACTTAATTCTGTCCATCGCAGTGTTATTTTAGTTTTAATATAGTTTTATTCATATTTTGAATTAGCTTTTATTTTTTATATTTTTAGTTTGTTAATTTAATTGTTAATTTAATTTTTAGTAATTTCGTTATGGGCTTTTGTAACTTTTATTCGTTTTTTTTTTTTAAATATTGCTATTTAGGTTAAATTTATTTTTATTTCAGTTTTAGTTTTAGTTCATTTTATTGATTTCCACTAATTTTAGTGCTTAATAACTTAGTTATTTTAAAAATTTTAACTAATATTTATGTTTTATTTTATTTCAGCTTTATTTCAATTAAAAGAAATGTTTTAATAGTTTCAATTAATGATAATATCCCTGGTCCATCAGGAATTTATTTCCTTTCATGGTGTTTGTTCTTAATATTAGCAACATTTTCATTTGTCGTTGCAAATTTATTATAAATTATATATTTTTTACTGTCTATATTGGTATTTAGCCACTTGGAAACTAATAGGACAGATTTTGGCATGATTTTTAGAAATGCAATTTAGTCTTAGGCATTCAGATTTACTGTTTCTCCACCTTTCTTGGCATAGGCTTCACTATGGAAGCCTGTTTCCATCCCAGACTAAAAAATATAAAAGGTAATTGTGAAATATTGCTTAAAATAAGAAATAAAATTACAGTTGTGAGATTTAGTCACAGTTACAAGTTTAAATTGTTTGATATGAGTGATCAAACTACTTTCTCCACAAACAATGTGCTGTCATAACTCTTACTTCAGGATGTCCCAAACATTTTCCTCCTGTTTCAGGTTTGTGCTTTCTGCATCCTTGTATTGTGGGTGCCGTTACACCTTCCAACCGCATGGAGGCGCAGCAGGCTTCTCCTGATAGCAGCAGTGAGGAATGTACTGTACTAGAGGCTCTGCCTGGCAAGGGAACAGCACTAATTTGCTCTCAACACAAAGGAAAAGTGAGACATCTTTCAGTACACGCATACACATAAACACACACACACCACAAAATGATTGCACAGATGGGTGAAATGTCTTACAGGCAGTGTATTTCCCACGAGCATTAGCTTTCTGTCCCAGATAAACAAGTGTACCCTGATCTCAGCTGGTTACTCTATAAATATGAAAGATAAAGCTAAAAGTGTCCTCATAGGGTAGGGAACATTTAGGAATGTGTAGTTTGGGAATGTGTAGTTATTCATTTATATTAGGACATGTACCACCTTAAATTGATTCTAAATATTATTGGAGAAGATAATGAGCTTCTGTTCAAGCATCACAACACAAGACAAAACTATTCTGAAGGAAGGATCAATGGAAAGGCCATCACAGTAAATAGAATGGGATTTGTGCTTTTAATTTAGTCAGATTGATTTTGGTATCACTGACTGTCACTGCATAGCAGTCATCTAGAATAGTGGTTCACTCTTATGGCTTTTTCAATAACCAGTACTTGGAGAGCTAACTAAATAAATTCTGTAAAAAAAATAAATGGCAAATATTATAAAAATACATTTGACACTATTTATTTTTTGTTAAATACAATTGAAATGTACGAAATAGAAAATTCATTGCATGTTTCAGTACGTTTTAGGGTGGTTTTATATTTCTGCATTAATACAAAGTTCTGTCATGAAACTTAACTCAATTGGCTAGTTGCACGTGGCCACCATGTTGGATTTCTGATCAGCGAGTTTGACACTTCCGGTTTTGCTTTACGCCGATGCAGAGTGCCGGAGAAAAACGAAAATGATCTCTTATAGTTGTTTATAGAATCTATTATATCACTTAAAATACTACTAAGATATATATTACTATCTCACGAGTCAATGGCATTTAAACGCACACACGCATGAGTCAGATTAATGAATGAACTCATGGTGCATACGCATACACAATGACAATAATGCCTACTGTAAATATAAAGCTACAGCTACGATTAGAGAGTGATTAGAGAGTTGTCTGCATAAAATGCCCCGTGAACATTCACACGTTTGCCCTGTGATAGGCTACAATTTACAATTGCTCCATCAATATGATCACTACATATTTTACATTTACATGTTTTCTTTGCATCAATTATCTTTTTAGATAAAAACAAGGGCTGTAAAAAGATTGTGATTAATTTACATTTTAAACTGTTGTTAACAGAAACAGTTTGATATAGCTACGTTTTTTACATGTAGTAAAATACTGTACTGTATGTGCTGCTTATAGACACAAGACAAATAATGATGCAATAGATGCTCTTTACTCATCAATAAATGCAGTAATTAAAAGAAACGCACAGGGGAAATACAAACACTGGAAATTATATGCATTTAAATTATATATGCTACTAAATAATACAAACAGTTAGCAATAATAATGTTACCAAATAAAGTTACTAAAGCATACACTGAGTCCATATCATATTCCCATGCTTATCTATATCGAAGATGAGGGTTGATGCTTCGGTTGACAATAGCAAACATAAGATTTTCATGAGGGTCGAGTGTTGTTCCACACTGAAAGAGAAGGCAGTTTTTGAGTCATTTAGTCCCCCTGCAGTCAGAACAAAATCGGGAAATGTATATTACACACTTTTGTATGGATAAAGAGATCCCTCTGGATCACCGCTGAACCTGAACCGCAGAATCAACAGCAGAAAGATTGAAAGATAATCTCCATGTATCTCACTGAATTACCACACAGAGGTACACAATAATGTAAGAAGGATGTTTTCTTTCGTCTCTGATAGACCACCATCTAATTCTTAATTTTAAAAAACATTAATTACATCTAGCCAAGTTTCATATTTAAGTTTCTTGCACCAAATGCAAGCGTCGCTAAGACCGGAAGAGTATGAGCGGAAGTAACCATGCCCACACTCGCATTGCCACAGCTCACCGGCGCCATCTTGTGCATCTAGCGAATCTGCATGCAATCACATCATTCTCTATAGGGCGCAGCTGATTGGTTCCTGCTGTATCAGTAGCCAATGAGCTCGCTGCTCAACCTTCAAATACTTGGTTAGCATTTGCTGTAGCAGTTTGCAGTGCGCTTTCAGAAACCCTCCACCTTCACCAGCTCCACCTGTATAGATCTGCTACGGGTAATTCATGTATGCTATATTGTACAGCTGCAGCATGTCTTACTTGCTCACAGCAGCGTGTCGTGTATGTATTGGCAGTAGCAAGTCCTGTAATTGTTCTTCAGCAACAGCAGCAGCAGCAGCAGCGTAGCAGAACTATTATTCCTCCAAGACTAAACATATTAACATTGTCATATCCATTACCATGCCAAACGCACAGAGAGCTGTCATGACAGAACTTTTATGTGCTTTTTTCAGGTGCCTGCGCTGTACTGTTTGGCATGTGAGAATGCAGTATGTGAAGACTGTATAAATGGAGAACATGCTGAACACCCCACTGATTCACTGGAAAATATTGTGGACCAACAACTAGCGGCACTGCAGGACAGAGTGGATTCAGCTAAGAACAGGTGAGCCCATGATGCCCATCCTGTCATTCTCAGTACAGTAAAATAAATAGACTTTTAGGCTTATAAAAAGAAGCGCCACACAAAATAAATACCCCTTGTGCATGCATTATATATATATATTTTTATAATGCCAATAAGATCAGTTTAGCTACACATTCCACAGATCTTACCTTACCATCAGTACAGAAAAAAAAAAAAAATCTTAATGTGTGGATTATGTGTGGGTCTTGGCATAAGGAAAAAACTACATCGCCTAATTGCTTGATTCATTAAGTGATTGCTTAGTGATTTACTATTGATGTCTTCAGTAATGGTTGATGAATGAATAGACAGATGAATGGATGGTTAATGGACCTATTTAACTAACTTACAGGCTTCCTCAGATAAGAGAAGCAGTTCAGTGTTTGAGAGACATTCTGCAGCAGTTGAACACTCAGCGGAGCTCCATAGAGGAAGACATCCACTCCTCCTTCAGTGAGCTGCACAAAACTCTCGATACGCGCAAGAGCGTCCTGCTCATGGAGCTGGAAGTCACTTATGGACTGAAGCAGAAGGTTTGTTTGCAGTACACAGGAGACACTGATTTTAATGGTTTGGTATGTTGCTATAGATAACAGCATGATAAGCATTAAAATACATGCCTCACACAAATATTGGGCAAATTAGTCAGTTTGTTGTTAAATTAAATATGCATGCTTTTTGATATTGAATAAATGGTAACACTTTACAATAAGGTTCCATTTGTTAACATTAGTTTACTACAATAGTTAAGAACTAACAATGAAAAACACTTCTGAAGCATTTATTATTCTTAGTTAATGTTAATTACAACTAATACATTATTAAAATCAAAAGTTGTCTGTTAATATTATTTGATGGACCTGAGCTAACATGAACTAACGATGAACAGTTGTATTTTTATTAACTAACATTAACAAAGATTAAATACTGTAATAAATGTATTGCTCATTTCAGTTAATATTAGTTAATGCATTAACGTTAATTAACGGGATCTTATTGTAAAGTGTTACAGAATAAATTATAGTATATTCATTTACATATATTTGCTATACACTACAAATCAAAAGTTTGGGGTCATTAAGATTTTTAAATGTTTTTGATGTCTTTTATGCTGATCAAGGCTGCATTTATTTGTTCAAAAATACAGTAAAAACAGTAATATTGTGAAATATTTTTACAAATTAAAATAACTGTTTTCTACTTTAATATGTTTTAAAATGTAATTTATTCCTGTGATGGTAAAGCTAAATTTTCAGCATCATTACTCCAGTCTTCAATGTCACATGATCCTTCAGAAATCAATCTAATATGATGATTTGCTGCTCAATAAACATTTATTATTATTATCAATGTTGAAAACAGTTGTGTTGCTTAATATTTTTGTGGAAACCATGACACATTTCTTTTCAGGATTCTTTGATGAATAGAAAGTAAAAAACAGCATTTATTTGAAATAGAAATATTTTGTAACATTATAAATGTCTTTACTGTCACTTTTAATCAGTTTAATGCACCCTTGCTGAATAAAAGTATTAATTGCATTTAAAAATATCTTACTAACCCCACACTTTTGAACGTATTTTAATTTGTATTTTTGTATTTTAATTATGCCGCCTATCTTTTGAAACATCTCTTCTGTTTTATTTTGTGTATCCTAAAGGTTCTGCAGGCTCAGTTGGACACTCTTCTGCAGGAGGAAGCTGCCATCAACCATAACTGCAGCCTGACCGGTGAGGCCCTGGACAAAGGAAACAAGGCTGTTGTATTGCAGACCCATAAAGACGTAGGAGAGAGACTGAGTGACCTGGCCAGCCAGGGCCTTCCTCTTCAGCCTGAGGAGAACGACCAGCTGGATCTCATGATGGAGATCGAAGGGCTTCGCAAGTCCATCCACAACTTGGGCACTATCGTCACCACCAATGCTGTGGCCAGTCAGACCGAGGCGTCTGGGGAGGGTCTGGAACAGTGTGTTGTGGGCCAGCCGGCATCTGTCATCATAACCACAAGGGACAAGGCCGGAGGGCTGTGCAAGACGGGTAACGCCATCATCTCAGCAGAAGTCTGCACGCCGGATGGAAGTGTTGCAGACGGCGAAGTGGTGGACCATAAAAATGGAACATATGAATTCCAATACACGGTGAAGAAAGAGGGCAATTTTAGTCTAGCACTGAGACTTTATGATCAGCATATTAAAGGAAGTCCCTTCCAGTTAAAGGTCACATGCTCTCCGGATGATTCTCCACCCACCACCACTGCAGCCAATGCTGCATCCACAGGTTCCAGCGATGGTGGGGCACGGAAACGGAGCGCCAAGTCTCCAGGGAGCAGAAGCCGGCAGAAGGGCGTCAGACGGGGAGGAAGCTTGTTCAGCACCCCAAAAAAGAGAGTGAACCCGATCGAGGATGACCTCATTTTTAGAATAGGTACAGTACATGCAGGAAAAGATTAAAGGCCCGTTTACACCAAGGACGATAACTATAACGATAACTGTAAAGATAAAGTTCTAAAAATTGTTCTGAATATATAAAAAATATAGTAGAGTCCACACCAAAACTATAATAACAACGGTACAGAGAAACAAATCAGAATGACTTTTTCCAGCTGATGAATGATAAAAACATTGACAGCCAATCAGAATCTATCCGACTTTATAAAACTCAAGCATTTAAAGCGGCAGACGAGATAAACTGCAGAGCGTGCTTAGAAAAAACAGAAAGATATTGTCCTCTGGCGTGGACGCTAATATATAGTTATTGTTATAGTTATATTTATAGTTAGCGTTCTTGTTGTGAATGGGCCTTAATAGATGTGGTTTAATAAATCCTAAACTTCTTTTACCCTGTTGAAAACACCAACTTCCATCCAGACTAGCACCAGTCCAGTGTTTTTTCAGTATCATTGATATACTATTATAGTTTTTGTTAATATTTTGAATTAGATTTTATATTTATATGTTTTGTTTTCACTTTAATTTTAAAGTAGTTTTGTAGATTTAAAAACATGTCTTGTATACAGTTAACTCATTTTTATTTATTAGTTTTAGTTTATTACATTTTTGTTAATATTTAGATTTTATATTTATTTATTTTTTTGTATTCAATTTAATTTTAGTTAAAGATTTAGTAATTTTGTAGATTTAAAAAAATGTCTTATATATAGTTTTAATTTATTTTTATTTATTAGTTTTAGTTTATTTAGTTTGTTATTTTAGTACTTCGTTATACTAAACAAAAATGAAAAATATTGCCTTGGCCACAAGTAGGTTTTAAAAATTTTTTTTTATTTCAGTTAACCTTTATTTTTCAAGTTTTTTTTAATGTTTTATTTTTAACATTTTTAACAATAACCCTGCACCAAACTAGTACATACAGTACCTTTCAAAAGTTTGGGGTCTGTAAGATTTTTTTTATGTTTTTGAAAGAAGTCTCTTAAGCTCACCAAGATATTGATTTGCTGATCACAAAATCTTATTATTAATGCTGAAAACAGTTATGATGCTTAATATTTTTTGTGGAAACCATGATATATATATTTTTAGGATTCTTTGATGCATAGTTAAAAAAAACATCATTTATTTGAAATAGAAAACTTTTTTAACATTATAAATGTCTTTACTACCAGTTTTGATCAATTTAATGCATCTTTACTGAATAAAAGTATTAATTTCTTAAAAATAAAAAAAAATTACTGCCCCCAAACTTTTGAATAGATAAGCCATCTTAGACCAGCATGGAAATGCATATTGTATTAGTACCCAATCTAACCCTTATAAATAACCCTGAATAGATTCAGAAGAATGTTTTTAGGTTACATAACCCAAAATTTAGGAAAAACAATACCTGGCACAACCACCTAGCAACACTCTTGCAACCATCACACAACACACATATTCTTCAAAAAAAAGATTTTTTGAAGAAATCTTTACTTTACTAATCTTCACAAAATACTTGTCAAGAAGATGTTCTATCTTCAGCTCAAGTCTTTTACATAACATCTGTTGGTTTCATAGGAACAAAAGGAAGGAATAAAGGAGAGTTCACTAACCTCCAAGGAGTAGCAGCTTGTTCAACTGGAAAAATCTTAATTGCCGACAGTAACAATCAGTGCGTGCAGGTAAGCAGCCCTGTTATTTTCAAAGTACAGTAAATAATTATATACAGATAACTGAACTGAATTCTCTGTTGATCAGATATTTTCAAATACGGGAGAGTTTCAAAGCCGGTTCGGGGTGCGTGGCCGGACACCGGGGCAACTGCAGCGGCCCACTGGAGTAGCTGTGCATCCAAATGGGGACATCATCATCGCTGACTATGACAATAAGTGGGTTAGCATCTTCTCCAGTGAGGGCAAATACAAGGTCAGTTATATTTAGTTAGTACGAACAAGCAAATTTGCTGTGCAAATGCCTTAAATTGCCTGCTTCTTGTCTTTGAAATGAAACTCGAGTTTTAATGATGATGTTGTTCTGATTTTTCTAAAGGCCAAGCTGGGCTCAGGAAGGCTGATGGGCCCGAAGGGCGTGTCTGTGGATCAGAACGGTCATGTTATCGTTGTGGACAACAAGGCTTGTACGGTTTACATCTTCCAGCCCAGTGGGAAACTTGTCACTAAGTTTGGCAGCCGGGGAAACGGCGACAGACAGTTTGCAGGTAGATACACATCTCCAGCAAGTGAAGACAAATACCTGATGAAGGGTTGCATTATAATACACAGATGCAAATTTTATACTTGATTCAATCATGTAATGTTATCGTTCTATGGTTCTGTATGAATATAACCTAGCCCTTTCTTTCCATGTAGGCCCACACTTTGCAGCAGTCAACAACAACAATGAAATAATCATCACAGACTTTCATAACCATTCTGTTAAGGTAAGCTTAGCTTGCTTGTTGACCCTCTAACTATCATAGATTAGAAATACTGTAGGATTTGTTTTTCAGAATTGTATTTATTATTATTATTATTATTATTATTATTAATAATACTAATAGTAGTATAGTAGTAAGTATTATAATTTTCCAATTTAAAAATAAAATTAATTAAAAATAAAATAGAAATCAAAATAATACATAATATCAGATTAAAATACACATAAAATAATATTATTTTTTTATATATTAATGATAAAAAATAATTATATTAATTTGGAAAATATAATTTAATAAATAAAACAATAAAATATTACAGATTAAAATACACATTATAGAATTGTATTAAATAGTAATATTTATTCATTTAAATATTATACATATCATACGTATCATCATAACATTGCATTAAATAATGTCGCTTTACAGATTTATTGCAACACTTCTGATTGACTCTAGGGTGTGATAAAGTTGATTGGAAATTAAACATTGCTTGAAAAAAAAGTCTAGATTTATTTTCTCTGTCTGAAAATAATCTGGTTACAAAAATCATGAGGAAAAATCTCAGAATAGAAGATTGTTGCTTGATTGAATTGCCTGCATTTTATGTTCATACTCTATGTAATGCAACCATTCTCCATTCAATAACCGTGAGCTCACACTTATCACAAATATATCGGTTGCAATTTATTTTACAGTATGTGTACTTATAGTGTACTTACCTAAGAAAGTACTGGGTGATTATAAGATTAACTACATGGGTTAAGGTTAGGTTTAGGGGTAGGTTCAGGGTTAGTACCTAGTTATTACCCAGGTATTGTAATTACTGTAACAAATATATATTATGTACATGGGGAACAAGACTGTAAAATAAAGTGCTACCATTATTTCCAAGATGTTACATGAACAAAAGACTACTTTTTGTCTTTTGTTCCTAATGTATATTCTGTACTGTATATAATGTTCTTATGTCATATTACTTTATAACATTACTTTATGCTCTCTTATAGGTTTTTAATGCAGATGGTGAATTCTTGCTCAAATTTGGCTCAAACGGCGAAGGCAACGGTCAGTTCAATGCTCCCACAGGGGTTGCTGTGGATGTCAATGGGAACATTATTGTGGCAGACTGGGGAAACAGTCGAATACAGGTAAGGAATTGTTGTGTCCTGTATTAACTTTGACAGACACAATACTTGTATAAAAGAATATTTAATGTGAAGTAACACTCCAGAAACATTTAGCTAGTTCCTTACAAGCTAACGTAAGCCAAGTCAGTCTCCAATAGTGTACCTTTGCGGAAGGAACTTTGTGTCTGAAAAGAATCTGAATAATTGTCTTTCACCCAAAAATGTTCATCCAAAAATTAAAATTCTGTCATTATTTACTCATCCTCAAGTTGTTCCAAACCTTGTATGAGTTTCTTTCTTCTGCTGAACGCAAAAGGCGATATTTTGAAGAATGTCGACCAAACAGTTGATGGGCCCAATAGTATTTTTTCCCATACTGTGGAAGTCAATGAGGTCAATCAACTGTTTGGTTACCGACATTCTTCAAAATATCTTGTATTTTATATAATGTTCTTATCTCTTTAAATCCTCCACCTTGTAATTGTGACGTCAATGTTTATTCATTATTTATTTTATTCTCTGCACTCTCTTCGGAAACACATTTCCAGTTCCTATTTCCTAGCACAGAGCCAGAGTTTTCACTCTTTGGGAAGTCAACCTAAAAAAAGTTTAGGGTTGTAAGATTCACAAAAGAAGCGTCTTATGCTCACCAAGACTGCATTTATTTGATCAAAAGTACAGTAAAAACACCAATACTGTGAAATATTACAATTTAAATTGTTTTCAACATTGATAATAATAAGAAATGTTTCTTGAGCAAATCAGCATATTAGAATGGTTTCTGAAGGATCATGTGACGCTGAAGACTGGAGTAATGATGCTGAAAATTCAGCTTTACCATCACAGGAATAAATTACATTTTAAAATATATTAAAATACATCAGACTACAGAGCCCCACACATGACATGCGGGAAATATGTGTATCGTGACCACAAATGAACAATTAGTTCCCACGACTTACTAATACGTCAGCACGTTTTACTAATTCGTTCCCTCGTTTTAAGTAAATCGTGCACACAATATAATGATCCGTCCCCTAGTTTTACTAAATCGTGGCCATGTTGTAATAATTTGTTCCTTTGTTTTAGTTAAGTCAAAATGAGGGAACAAAACTAGTTCAGTGTGGCCACAATTTACTAAATGAGGGAACGAACGAATTAAGTCGTGGGAATGAATTCTTTATTCGATTTACTAAACAATATAGGTTTGTTTGCATGTCATGTGCAGGTCTCTGAAGTTTTCTAATATATTTAAATTAGGGATGCACCGATACCATTTTTTAAGGACAGAGTACGAGTACTGGTATTTTTTTTCTGGTACTCGCCGATACCGATACCTATACATTTAATAATTTCTTTTTCTTTTTTTTCTCCTTTTTTTTTTTTTTGGTGATGTGGCAGTATTCCAAGCACAACACAGTGAGACTAATGGATGTAGGACAGCTTCTTTATTATTACTCTAATGAAAAAAGTATTATTTTTATGTGCTTATCACAAACTTAAAGCACAAATTTCAGTGTCCAATAACCTTAAAAGGGCATAATTACCATTGTCATAATAAACAAAAAAGCATGCAGTTCACAATGTGTGGGTTGTTGTCATTAATTTTGAAGTATTTCCACACCCCTGAGGCTGACATTGTGTGTGCTGCTGCCGCCGGTGTCTCTGCGCACGGAAAATTATGTCAGTTACGTCACGTGAGGTATCGGTCTTTGGTATCGGGGGTATTTTTACAAGTACATGAGCTTGGTATCGGGCCCAATACCGATACTGGTATCGGTGCATCCCTAATTTAAATATATTTTAAAATGTGATTTATTCCTGTGATGGTAAAGTTGAATCATTACTCCAGTCTTCAGTGTCACATGATCCTTCAGAAATCATTCTAATATGATGATTTGCTGCTCAAGAAACATTTCTAATTCTTAACATTTCTTATTACTATTAATGTTGAAAACAGTTGTGCTGCTCAATACTTTTGTGGAAACTATGATAGATTTATTTTCAGGATTCTTTGATGAATAGAAAGTAAAAATTTCATTTATTATCATTATAAATGTCTTTACTGTCACTTTTAATCAATTTAATGCATCCTTGCTGTATAAAAGTATTAATTTCTTCTTTTTTTTTTTCCCAACTTTTGAACGGTAGTATGTAGCTGCCTCTTTAAAATGTTCACCTATAAAAAATTTTCAGCACTGGTCAGACACTAAAATGACAGTACAAAACAGATAAATACATACTTACAACACAGAATTTTTAAAAATGTCATTCAGGAATCAAAATTCTCATTCTCAGGTGTTTGACGGAAGTGGATCGTTCCTGTCCTACATCAACACCGCTGCAGACCCTCTCTATGGGCCGCAGGGCCTCGCTTTGACCTCGGATGGCCATGTTGTGGTGGCTGATTCTGGGAACCACTGCTTCAAAGTGTACCGCTACCTGCAATGACTTCAGAGGGACTGGAAAAAGAATCAAAGTCAAACTGTATGTGTCCAAATCTTGCACTTAATGTGATGTAATGGTATTCTCCCTCGGTTTTCACATCTTTAGTATTTGTTATTACTGTCGGATGACTCTCTAAGAAGACTAAAGCTTGTTACACTATTTATGGGATGCCTTGGAATGCCTTTGCCAAACCTCCACACACTACACTGTGGAAATACTGAGACGTCAGAATGCATTGGTGAGTGTACTACCTAAGCTGAAAACTCTGCTCTTATGTGCTGCATGTGGGATCCATGCATGAGCCGCCACCTTTTGGACACATCCGAGTCCCATCTGACTTCTAGGATGCTATTAGTACACTATCTCCACACTTTTATGAACCTGTTGGTGAGGAAACATTTTACAGATACTCATAACTCATGCAGCCAAGAGAGCAGACAGCGATATCTCACTGACTCAAGCTTTAGCATTCCCTCTTTGACCATTTGGCTCCATTGTTTATGCATCTTACAGTTGACTAATACATTACCGGTCAAAGGTTTTTTGGAATAATTACAGTCTTTCATGCTCACAAAGGCTGCATTTATTTGCTCAAAAATACAGTAAAAACTGTAATATTTTGGAATATTATTACAATTTAAAATAACTGTTTTGCAATTTAATATATTGTAAAATGAAATTTATTCCTGTGATGGAAAAGCTGATTTTTCAGCATCATTACTCCAGTCTGCAGTGTCACATGATACTTCAGAAATCATTCAAATATGCTGATTTACTGCTCAGGAAACATTTAAAGCAGCATGATACAACATGATAACATGATAAAAATAAGAACCATTATTAATAATTGAGCACCAAGAATAATAGATAATAACTGAGCAGCAAATCAGCATATTAGAATGATTTCTGAAGGATCATGTGACACTGAAGACTGGAGTAATGATGCTGAAAATTCAGCTTTACCATCACAGGAATAAATTATATTTTACAATATATTAAAACAGAAAACAGTTCTTTTAAATTGTAATAATATATTATATTACTTTTACTGTATTTTGATCAAATATATGCAGCCTTAGTGAGCATAAGAGACTTGATAAAAACATAAAAAACCTTTGACCAGTAGTGTAGGCCCGATTATAGCTTCACAAACGCTGATCATATTCCACCCGTCTGTTTAATTAATAGTTTTTACTCCAATCAGTGCAACTGCAATAAGCAAACTTACAGTGTGGAACTGAAACATCACCAATAGCATTTGTCCTGTGTAATGACATACTGTGTGTACGTGTGTAAGAGACTAACAGTAGATTACACAACGCACTGTTGCCTTGCATACCTATAGAATGATACTAGCAGCGTACGGCTCTTTATTTAGAAAATATTAGGACTCTCTATTTTCCTTACAAATAATATTAAAAACTGGAAATATCTATATATTTGTGTATTTATCATAAATAATGTTTCAGAGCAAAGAGGTTTGGGTTTCAAATGCAAACATACTTAAAAGCCAAACATTTTCAAGTAATTGATTTTGATTTGTCCATCATTCTCCTGTGTATCCCAGGATTCTTAGAGGCATGATTCATACATAGTAGTAATGATGTCACACAAATTTCTGGCAATAGTATTTCATCATCATTACAACGCAAAGGTCATTTTTATGTTTTTGCTTTTATATTCAAATTCCAGAATGTGTTCATTATGTTGTTTTGATTTGGTACAGTAAGTCTGTACTGTAAATTATGCATATGATTTAATGTGCTGATTTGCTTTATTTTCTGTATATAAGGATTGTATGTAAAGAATGTTTTGTATGTTCATC